>JAHQZX020005560.1:0-20097 GCA_019804575.2 Pseudotulostoma volvatum
TATCTACACTATGAATTCCTTTAAATAATAATCATTATTACAACCATTTCAGCTGTGTTCTGGAATTTTGGTGGGGTGGTCCGTTGAGCGGTCCGTTGAGCGGCGTGTCCCGTTGGGCGGTGAATACTTCTAATAATATTATTATCAAAGTGTCAACTATCACCGCCTTCCTGGTTTGGTTTTTAGTGTTTGGGGCTCACACCGTTTTCAACGAATTGTCAAAGTGGGGCGTGAGCACTGCAGAACCTCTCAGGTAGCTTTATCAACGTATCACGAAGTGCAGCTTGATATCCCATATTCATATATATAGAGATACATATATAGACATATTTCATGATTATCGTATAGTTTGTTAACCAACTTTACGGTTAGGTACTCCAACATGTCCAAATTAACCTCGTTGGCCCCGGAACTTGTCCATATCATTCTCGAGTATCTTCCCGTCACTGCTCTCCTTTCCCTCCGTGCCACTTGCAAACTCTTCTGCCATCTGGTCACCCATCGGGTCTTCTCAGTTCTTGTTTTGGATCTGGTTAAAAGCAATGCTCCCCGCCAGCTTGAGCTTCTGCGATCCATTCCCAACCCTTTATGCACCATCACTTCTTCCATCACCACTCTTCATATTGACTCCCTATATACCACAGACCATGGTTCAGAAGACGGCGACTCTTCAGACTGGGATGAGGACGCCGTCCAGGCTGTTCTTTCCCAACACCTGGCTCCATCCATTTCAAAGCTGTGTAAATTGGAGACTGTTCGGTAATGCCTATATTACTTACCTAGGTACAAGCCCTTAGATCAGTTTACTAATGATTACACTAGTTGGACTCACCACCTAGATGATGACCCTTCATCCCACCTCCTCTCTGTTGCTAACGGGCTTTCGTCCCTTCCATCACTGAAGAATCTGGAAATCACCATTGAAGGAGACTTCTTTAACGACCAGACTCATCTCTTACCACCCCTCAGGGATTTTAAACATTTATCCACACTCTCTCTTTCCTTCTGCGATGATATCCCTGCTAAATACTGTGACCAAGAGATTGCATCCGCCATCGCGGCTTCGCCGAAACTGGCTAGTCTGAGTATCCGCAATCTCGATGGACCGGTACATGGTCGCGTTGTAAAGACCTGCACTTCATTCCAATGTTTCCTTAAGACAGCAAGGCCAGAATTGCTGCAACTGGAGTTGAAGCGTGTGCCTCTTCCCAACGAAGGGCTTAGACAGACCTTGTCGAGCAATCTACAACAGCTTAGCGTATCGGGTCCACCCGGCTCCCGTGGTTTCGATTTTGACTGGGTAGAATTATGGTCTACCTTGCAAGAGACCCTCATAAAGTTGTCGGCCCTCAAAGTCTCCGGCTCGGAGAGGGCAATGGATGAGATGTTTACGTATTTGCTCTCCTACGCTGGGCTACAGAAACTGGAGATCCTTGCGATACAAATGGACCTCCAAGAACAGGAGGAAAGCATCGCCCAAAGGCTATGGCTTGAGATTGTTCCCCAACATCAGGATAGTTTGACTAGGCTTGCCATAGAACCCTACTATGAAAGCGGACTTTGTTATAGTCCTCTCGCTGCTGTCGCACTGGGAGGATGCCGGTTGCTACGGAATCTGACTCTATCCGTGTGTAGTGTTGATTCTTCCTGGGCGGAAGCGAAATTTTCCCAAGCTCGGGAGATGGACAAGGTGGATTTTTGTGATCTGGCGACGCCCCTTGGTGAGCCAGAAAATTGTGCAGTAAGTGAACCATTCCTAAAGATGGAAATGTTTCATTCAACTAGCTCTTGTTTACTATGGTACTGCGTGTCGACGCAGAGTTACACTACCTTAACTGATTCTGCAGGCTCTAATCGTCTGTGACCTGAAAGCACCCATGACCGAACTGAAGCTGTTCCCGACACGTGTGGCTGCTGATCGTATCAAGGATATCCATCACTTAGACCATAGAACCCGCCAAAAAAGCAGCCCTCAGACATACCAAGCCTTGCAGAGAAAGCGCTACATAAGGACCCGCCTGGAAGCCGTGCTACTCGGACTTCATGCCCCCGGTACCGCATCACGGAATTGGCCGTTGGTCGTACAGGCCAATTATTCGTCGCTAGTGAAAGGCCCAGTTTTGAGCGGGGTCGGTATGTGGGGCTATAATACAGAGGAGGAAGACTGAGCTGTGAAAACGACTCTGGTGAGGCGTACGTGACGAGTAGATACATATGATGCCTGCGGTATGTCTTGGTTGAACGACTTGCCTCCGTAGCTTTCACCTCAAATAGCCATGTCAACCGATGTTAATATTGAGAACTACTTCTGCGCCTAACCTTTAAACTCGTGGCTACTAGTGTGTAGAATATATAAGAGCCCTTCTATAGGCATCTCGAACCATACTAGTAGTAAGAGTTTATTTTTAAAGTAAACCCTGCAAATGGTGGGTTGCATCCTAATGTCGTAGAGTTACATAATATGAATATGATAGTAGGCATTACGTGGGTCGATAATGAGTCGATTATAATGCAACTTAAGCCCAGGGCTCCCTACATAAATCATCTGAATAGGACCCTCTACTCCTTCGCCCGGGAATATACTACTAGGTTGCAGGACGCTCGCCGAGCCGGGACGAGCCGGAAAATCAAACCTCAGCCCTTCCCTGCACTTTTACCGCTCAATACAACGTATTTTTCAATTTCATAATGTTTAGATTCATTCTCTAGGATAGCTTCTATGTATACGTCCTTGAATATTTTAATTTCAACATGCTGGTGGCTATGTATTTGTGCAAGAAGCCTGGTATTCGGTTATGGCTCGTGATGATCATTAACTTGTCCTAGCCCTTCAGGCAAAAAGTATGGGTCTTCAACACTGAAAAGTTGTAGAAACTCAAAGATTCGGCATTTCTCTTGATTTTAAGTATATAAGAATGATTAATTATGCGTTATTGTTGATGCTATTTGATGTGGTTTTCACGGGGCTGCTCTCGCGTCCGCCGGATTCCAAGGCGGTGAAGCATCTTTGGCGAGCCGGTACCACACAACTTCGCTCCTTTTTCATATGATAGCTCATGTAGTTTTTCAACGCGTGTTCTTGCTTCGGGTACTCTCTCCCTAGAGACGTTGTCCGCAACGTGGAAAACGAATCGTCCAATCCATGCCAAACAGCAAGTTATTTGGTGTTGTTTTGGTTACGGCATTCATGGAATTATTATATGCATATCGAGCAACGGGGAGTAAGTTGACTGTCGGTTCTTCTGCGCAATAGGTGCGGAGATAATCCTCGACAATTCTGTTCAACGCTTCGCTTTGACTGTCAGTTTGCGGGTTGGTAAGCGATGGATAAGCGACGTTTGATGATTGCGTAGGTGCATACTTCTGTCCAGATTTCACTTGTTATCCGTGAGTCGCGGTCCGAAACAATTTAATTACGTCTTTTCACTCATAGAATATTGTGATACTACCAATCACTCTTTTTTCCTAGGGTAGTCAAAAGGGGCTCTAGGTTTTTTTAACGAGGGTTGGTTTCCAATTTGATTTGAAATATTATACTGAGCGGACAGTCAGTTTTAGAAAGAGGATAGTTGTTATGCGCAGTCTATATATACGTTATGTATCATTATTCATATACTTTATCTATGTCACTCATTGCATGTAACACATCATTCATGTGCTTTATTTATGTCATTGAGATGGAAGGGTATAACTTGGCGTCTCCCACCTGGAATTCCTGGAATTTCCCTTCTTTCTGAAGCCAGACTTCAGCCTTGTGCCAATGTACATGTACCTTATTGCATGTATAGTAGCATTAGTCATTCCGCTCCCAATATACATTATTCGCTACCTACGGAGTGTTACACCAACAAGCCGGAAGGTTGAAGCGTAACAACTCTCCTAGGTCTAGGTCTGAGTCAGATAAGGCCAAGAGATATTTCAACGTTATCACTTATCACTATATGGTTGGTTCCGGCAGACTTCACCCACCCCAAGTTCGGCACGTTCTTCCTCAACCATAACAGTTTTATACTAATCCATACTAATGAATCGTACTAACCGCAAGTCTGGGCCCACCTCACCATCAGCATCTCACTTAAGATAAAATAATATAAGTTAGAAGCCATCATGGACACGGACCCTGATTTAGGAACAGAGCAGCTCACGGAGATAGCAGGTAAGTAACTTAGCTTGCATTGCTATCTAGCCATCGCCTTCCTCGTTCCCTCCTTTCATCCATCTCATCCACTAACTGTCCATCGTCATTAGATGTCATCATGGATACGACGGCCCCTGCTATAGGAACAGAGCAGGTCACGGAGACAGCAGGTAAGTAACTTAGCCTGCATTTACATCTAGCCACCACCTTCCCCGTTCCCCACCTCGTCCCATCACAAGCACCTGTTCATCATCTGTCTCATCAACTAACTATCCATCGTCATTAGGAGTCATCATGGACACCTCTCCTTCGACCCCCTCTATCGAAGAGATACAGTCTTGGGATGAGATTAAGCTTCTTCAGTGGATCCAGAAAGTAGTCCCGCTCAAAACTAAAAACGCTCAGAAGTTCCTGAGCGCTGAGATCGACGGAGAGGCATTCTTGGCCGGGGCAGGAGACCTAGTGCCTCTCTGTCTTCCATTCTCATCCATTTCTTGACCACTTCAACCTTTCCTTTGAGCTCATATCCTTTCTTTGTCTGCGCTATTAGTAGCATCAGCTTCCTGGATGTTATCTTGAGGCACTCACATGTAGTACACACTCTCTCCGACTAAAATTTCGTTTTCCTTCGCTCATGTCCTGTTCCCCTTCTCCTTATCATCATCATCACCCCTTGCTGTTCGAATTCACCTTTGTTCTCCCATATAAACTCATGTCCTACTCACATTTCTCTCCTTTATGTAACACAAGGTTCGAGCAGGCGACCCCAAAAAGAAACCCTTGCAAACAGTTTCATTAGGACGAAGGGAATACCTGTCTGCAACAGATTCTACTTGCAAGCGAAAATCGGATGTCACCTTCGAAACACCGCGTCACAACCGCATTACTCGCTTGCAGATTGCAGCTCAAGGTGTGATTCCCCTCCAACACTGTATTCCACTTCTCCTGTTACTTTTGTGTCTCAGCCTTCCTATTAATTGCCATGGCCAGAGACTTTGGATTTCGTTTTCCAACCCCTTTCTATATTGAAGTATTTACCCTTACTAGTTGAAAGAACCTCATCTTGCGGTGAGACCTCAGCTAGCTAACAGTGTGATAGAAGTCCGATAGAGCAGTCTGGCATTGCCTCAGGATATCTAATGCCAGTTATAAATGAAACACCCATGACATATTCCACTTTCGACGAGTTCTGTAAGCGGCTAACCAGGCCGTTTCAATATCCGACTGAAAATCTATCTGCGAGGACTGTCGTGCATTTGCTTCAGACGCCTCTCTGTGAGAAAGTGGTTTGTTATGGAGACATCCCTCACGGCACCTTAAAGTCCCACCCATACTTAGCGCCGAATCACCGACTGGCTTTCAACGATGATTTTGCAGGTCTATGCTGTGTTCTTGCGGGGATCATATGCAATAGTCGATATATCTTCTCGCCGCACAATACTGCATCCAAAGATAATTATCATGGGCTCTGGGATGCTCTGATTCTTCAGCCATTGTGGTTGCTATCTGAGTGTGAGGGAAGTTTGGGCCTTGATTTCTCTAGGAATTCCACCGATCATTATAAGAGTGGGACCTTGAAAACCGGGTCACGGCCAGATTTTCTTTGTTACATGCGAAAAGTACTGATTTTAAGAGGAGAGGAGAAGCAATCTCCGAACGATTTAGATCTTGCACGCGAGGAGCTAGTGAAAAAATTGGACCAATGGTCTCCCATGTTCTATGGTCGACTCCCTTTCGTATTCGCTTACGCAACCGGGGGTCTGAAAATACAGTACGTACCATCATATCCTTATTCTTGATAAGCATAAATGCGGACATGAAAATCCGTGGATAGATACTCCCTTATAAACATCTGCATGCCTTAACTTTAGTTGAAGTCTTTGGATTTATGTTTATGACCTCCTAACTAACTAATGGCTAGTTTCTTCCTCTTAACTCATCAAGAATGCATCCCTGTGACAACTTCGCCGATCAATGCAGCCCGCTTATCGTCCCGTTTAGATATCTTTTGTCTTGTTGTCAACATATTCAGAGTTTTTTTATCAGTTAAGTCACTACTGCCGACAGCCCCGCTTTACTTATATCGTACTCTTTACCGTCCCGAGGATGTCCAAGTAGGTGACCTAAAAGTTCCCTGATAAAATAAGACTATCCTAATGATATTCCTATAGATTACACCTTACTCTAACTATATCCGGAAAACCATCCCGAGTTCATGGCAGTGGACCGATATAGACGGCTTGGTTAAATTATATGGCGAAATCTGGAAGCAGAAGCCTAACTACCTGATAAATATTAAATCACTACCCACGGTTACTGTAAAACGTCTATCGCTTGATCTTACTCCAATCGGGTATTCAGCGCTGATCGAGTGTCTGTCAGACCTTAAACAAGCTCTTCACGATATCCTCAAGGGCCTAGACTTTTTACATAACCTAGGTTATGTACATCGTGATGTCCGGTGGCCGAACATTATTCGGGACAGTAGTGGTATGTATCGTTTGATAGATCTCGAACATTCAGCCTTGCCAGGCCCACCAAACTTTAAACTTCCATCCTGGCCCATTACAGAGGGCGAGGCCTTCACTGAGGCAAGTGACTTCAAAATGGTATGGAATATGGCAATGGACTTTGATTACCTTTGGCCCCACGATGATGATACGCGGTCCTTTATGTCGGCACTTCAGCAAGGCCAAAAAGTCTTGCAGCACCCATGGATTCAACCCTCTTCAGACTAAAGCACAATACTAAAGCCCTAGGACTGAGGAATGACCTAGCTTACCCAATCTGGACCAATCAAGCCTGTCTTGCAAAATATAAGGACTCCCCCTCTCCTGTTTGGCTGAGGTTTGAGGAGGTTATAGTCCTTTGTCATTGTGGTTTCTCTTCCCCTTATACCCCTGTCACGCCGGTTATTCTCCTTGGTGTATATTACTAGTAGCTGTGGCTTCCACCCAATCAACCATCAATCACTATCCACTAAGCTAGCAGAACAATTAGCATCAAAGCCAATCCTTCGTTTTTCTTGATCGGAGACTGATGTTATACACATCTCCGTTTCTCTTCGGTCGCCGATTCTGCGGCACTTTGCAACATACATTCTCTTCACCTCAAGTTTCGTTTTCCACTGCAAGCATATTCCCATTCCAAGTGCTCACCACCACCCGTCTTGTCATCTTCTATCACTATTGCGTCACGTTTGGTCTTGTCTAGGGAAAGGGTCTTGAGGCTGCAGGCCTGAGAAGCGATGTATGAGAGGTCTTCAAGATGCAGCGATCGCTCGATCTAGGAAGAGAAGGAATGAATTAATCCAGGCAGCTATGTACGAAAAGATCAAGCTTGCAGAAGGAAAGAAGAAAAAGACAAGAGAACAGAGAAGAAGGCCTTCTGATAGTTTAAGGATCTGAGAAAGATTCTTGGTGTTGCGGGAAGCCCCCAGGAAGAAGAATGGAATACCAACCGGTCGAGGGAACTCCCTTACGGGTGAGAGGGTTCCTGGTAGGGAGGCTCCTACCTTTATAGATAACTCTGCCTGTAGGGAGAACCAGAAGAAAGAAAATAAGAGAAATAATAGAAACAATCTAGCTCATCCGCTATAGTAGGAAGATCCCTTCAAAGAAAGAAAGAGAAAGAAAAAGAAAAACCAAATAAAGGAGAATAATTAATATTCCTCATCGGGAACTTCTAAAAGAAAGAAATAAAGGAAATCTTGCACCCGTTACACAAGAACTAGGAAGGTCTAGAGCGCAAGAGCGCGAGCCAGCCTTGAGGATTTTGAATGGCCCCTTAAACTTGTTGTCCGGCCTTTTTTGATGGTCATTCTGTCTTTATTTTTCTAGTATCTAGCTGTACTTTGTCTAAACAGGACTGGGTCGCGAGAAGCGTTTAGCGTAAGTCTCTTGACGATCCTGTGCTATAACTATTTCTTGTCTAAGGAAGTCATGAATCTTCTGGAATCGGTCAGCAATGGAGTTCGCATTGAAATACTCCGCTCTGGCAGTGGCGGATATCTGGACACAGATAAGGAGGTTCGAACCCAAGTCGGGGATGATAGCCATAGTTTGCGAGGAATGGTGAAGTGCCAGTCATAGTTATTGCGCGCAAATTCGGCTAATGGAAGCAGTCATCTTGT
Organism: Pseudotulostoma volvatum; assembly: GCA_019804575.2. Classification (NCBI taxonomy): domain Eukaryota; kingdom Fungi; phylum Ascomycota; class Eurotiomycetes; order Eurotiales; family Elaphomycetaceae; genus Pseudotulostoma; species Pseudotulostoma volvatum. The sequence goes on from JAHQZX020005560.1 coordinate 8,271, forward strand.
AACAAAGCCGCGCAGTTATTGTCCTATAAATGCGTTGACAATCTCCATCTCTCCATCCGTCTGAGGGTGGAACGCTGAAAAGTGTTTCAGCTTAATGCCTAACCGTTTAGAAAGCTGTCGCTAGAAGGTTGATACAAATTGAGAACCGCGATCCGAAACTATGCTCAATGGGGCTCCGTGAAGGCAGTATACCGACATAAATTTCCGTGTTTATTCCGGCACATCCGGTGATCCACAAGCAATAAAATGGGTGATAACTCCATCTCGACTACAGCCTGATAACCCCGTTACGTAATCCACATACCGGTCTCGAAAGTAGATTCTATTCTTGATTGAGGTGCATTCGGCTAAAGAGAACCTGAGCTTCTTTTTAAGGTGCTTAGGCTAGTGCCTCTGATCGGACCGGATAGCCTCGACCATTTCTTGGACGTCCGCGTTGGATTCATAGACCTGGGTTATAAGAATATCTAGTGGCAATTCTGTATCAAGGGCGTAAAGCGACATACCAGGACTTAGGTTGTGCTCCCCGAGGATGGTTTGCATTTGTTGGCTAATACGTGTATCAAAGATATCTTCTATATCCAGCACATCAGAAGCTCTTCTCATAAGAGCATCTGGCTTCCCTCTTTGATTGCCTCTATATACGATTCTGAAGTTGAACCTAGAAGGAACCCGCTCCACCGTATCCACCTTTGATTAAGAACCTTTGTTGTTATGAAATGCTAGAGGTTTTTATGGTTCTGTAATGACTTCGAATTGTTCCTCCGTTCCTCCAAGCTCGGGACGCCATTTCTCTGAGTCCTTGATGATTGCGAGCAGTTCCTTGTCGTAAATTTCGTAATTGCATTCCTGGGGCGTTTATACGTTGAAGGGTTTGGAAGGTATGGTAGGATAGACGGACAACAACAAACCCGAAGACACCTCCCACATTGGTTGAAGATCTCCAAGGTGATTGCGACATCATTCTGGGAAAGAAGTGGCTCGAGAATGCCCACGCGCAAGTGAAGAATGGAGACCCTAGTCTACCTACTGAAGTTAACTGTGATCTTAAGACGGCAGGAGCACGCCTGAGCTTCATTAACTATCCCAGAATATAATATATATCTCCCACCGGTGGTAGTCGCTCCCACTGTCAGACAAGCTGAGCCTTTTCCCTTAGGTTGTCTAAAGAAATTTCTGTACCACGACCAGCATGTTCTAGCCTTTCTTGTTGTTGTTGCATTATTTTACGTCTTTAAGCGGTCGAAAGGCTGCATAGGACGGTATTACCAGTAATATACGTAAGACGCTATTTGGGGCCGGAGGCAAATACCTCTCAGAGATCACCTGGGTGCTCTGTAGCTTGTGTCGCAGCAGATAGAAGAGAAAAGGAAGAAAAAAAAACACGCGAAGACAATCTAGACATGCAAACGGCCCGGCGTCTGCTGCATGCTCGCCGTCGTAGTTCGCGCACTTGATGCAGCATTCTCATGGCCCGAACCAACCACAATCACGGGCATCTCACCGTCGCCAATCTCTTATCACGCACCGGGATATCATTGTTGCGCAGCTGCGACAGGAAGTCCGTACCAGGGCTATTTTAATTGGGCTACGTGACCAAGACCCCGGTTGTCTGGTTGAAGCCCGAGGTATCTGCAATCTTCGTTGTAGTCTTCATCTTAAATTCTTAGCAAGTAGAATATCTACCCAAGCATTTGGTGTATGAAGTGGAAGATGACAGAATCCTGTCGATATTTTCTATACATAAGACTTCTATCCAAATGCTTCAACGAAAACCTGGTGTTTTTTTCATGGACTTCATGGACTTCATGGACTGCACCTATAAAACGAACCGGCACAAGATGCCTATGTTGAACATCATGGGAATGGTAGCGATAGGGCAATCGCTCTTTGTTGGTTTTAGCTTTATATCTGGTGAGCAGGGAGATTCATATCAACTCGTTCTTAAAGCATTGAAGGTCTATACAGATCTTAGTATAATGCACATAGCTATATAATGGACTGAGACGTAGTGTTGAGAATACCGCCAACTTCCTCTGGAAATGTGTCACTTCAATCGCCAATAGTGGCTGAGACTGATTATCGAACCACTCGACCCCCGCCTTTTGCTTCAGGAACTAGTAGTCGTTAGAACACGTAGTCGCCCAGCAGGCTCCCAGAACCGGCCGAAAGATAATAACATCACTAGGCGGGATCTCTCAGCGTTTGAATACACAAAAGCAAGCAATTGGCGGATGAGAAAGTGGGCGAGGTGGGCTGGGGAGCCACGCGGGGAGCTGCACAGGCTGAGGCCGGTAGAGGGGAACAAGGATGTATCGAATATGCACGGGGGAGCTGAACAGTCCTCAAGCGGGCGGATGAGGAAAAGGATGAGACTACTATATTACCACCGTACCTAATATTTCTTCCAATATATAATGCCAGTATACACTAGCATTTTACTACGCGTAGTGTGTAATTCTGCCGTTCTTTTTCAATCAGCTAAGCCTGAAAGAGTCTAGACGTACGGGCCAAATAACATTAGCCATGTTTTATTCACATAGATAATGAAATATGCTGACTAATCTAACACGTCAATATCAAGGCCGGGAAAGTTGAAAGGATTGGGTACAAACATGGAGTTGTAGAATCTTCAAAATCAGAATCCCAGTCAACAGACACGGGGGAGACATTGGCGTGCTCTAAGCTTTCTTGAGCCTCTGACGCCTTTCTTGGGGAAGGAATGACAGGATCTCCTTTCGCTTCCACCAGGGCTCTTTCATCTTGTTGAGGCGGTCTTGGTGATCGGTATCATAAGTGTGATGATTATTATATCTTTTATCGTTCCTTTGCTTCCCCTCTAGGTCTCCTAACTCTCACTCATACTTCTCGAAGGCCTGATCACGTCGTTCCATAACTCTTTGATGCTTAGGATTCGGGTCGGGTCTCTTTAATATTCCGAGGCATTTTCATGATCTCTATTCCTTCTTCTATAAGGTGCCCTGGCCAGTCCCGGGAATACTTGCCTGATATCCAGCTTTGTAAATATCTTAGCCTTACTCAACCGTTGTAAGAGTTCATCGATCAGAGGTATTGGGTATCGGTCCTTCTTGATAATGGCATTCAGCTTCCAATAATCCATCCAATTTACAAACGGTTTGTTAGAAGTTAAAGCAAAGTGCCAATCACATCACTTATCAGGTAGGAGTTTAATGTGAATACCCATTTGCTCAAGTTCGGCCTTATTAATAAGCAAGGGGGCTTCATCCAGCGCTCGATCCACTGCCAGGAAGGGTCGATAGGATTCTCGAACCACACCAACTGAGTCCTTTAGTGTGAATCGTACCTAGTAAGCTCCTTTGGGGACAATTTCTGTGTTGCCTCCATGCCTAAGAGTTCCGGGTAGCGACGTGTGTATGGTTTAAGCTCATGTTCTTGAGCCTACCTGTTGGAGACGCAGCTGACTTATGCCCCTGTGTCCAAATCAATTAGCACTTTATGAACCTGGTCGCATCTTCGCACATAGCTGGTAGTCTGTAAGTGGAGACCAATTCGCATTGGGGGTTCGACTTCTAGGCTAAAGGTGACCCCTACTCATTTCCCGACGACTCATCATCTGAGGTAGCTGGATTAGCGGAAATCATCTTCTGTTGTTGGATGTGAGCCTTCGATTTCGACTTCGATTTCGACTTTGTATCATTCCTTCCTGTTCGGACGGTCGGGTCTTATGTGGCCTAGTTGGTTACATAAAAAGCAGACCAGTCCCTACTCTTCGTTCATAGACGCCATCCGGTATGATTGGTTCATCTACGGTAAATGAGAATTAAGTAACAAGATGTCTAGGGATACCGATTACTCACCCGTCTGTCAACTGCCACATATACAAGCTACGAAGATCTATCTGGCCTGCCTGGTCGTCTACTTAAGGGGCCATGTGCCTTCCAGTTCTGCGACCCCTTCTCTTTTTCACCCCCAGTCTACAACCCAGCATTCTTATAGTCGCGCTCTAATCTTGTTCCAAGTCTTGTTTCTCTCACAATGACGGATTTTCTACATTTCATGCCTAGTGGTACTTTGATGTGGTACTCTGGCGAGGCACGATTTCGTTCGGAGCCTACCAAGCCTGCCACCACAGCCAGCGACAAGTCTGTGGCGAGCGTACCTCACACTATAACCGTTCCAGCAGTCCCCGGGAGTCAATACCCTCCATAGCGTGCAGCTATGTCCCTCAAACATTAGGTTGTGACTGAGAATAGTCAAACTACCAGTATTATTAACAGCAAATATTTTAGCACAGACAGATAACTTGAATAGCGGCCTCGGTAATTACAAATAGCAGTGGTATCTTTCGTAAAAGCTGCGGCAATATCAACAGCGACAGTGGTGACAGCGAAGGCGACAGCGATTCCCTTCTCTGATCCTTCGAATAAGCGCTCTGTTAGTTTAAGCAATTATGGGTTGCTGGAAGGGAATAACTGGCAGCTCATCAAACATACAATCCCTTCCCCGGAGATGCCCAAGGCAGGTGACAATTCTACGCACCAGGAGGCTCAGGAGCAGTGCAGCCGTTGGGTAAAGAATAGTTTCATAACCAACCAATCAATTGACGAACAAGCGATCAACACTAAATCGATCATGGATCAGAGATGAAGAGCCCAGTCTCTCCTCAGGGGTCTTGTGGGGGGCATGGCACCATTCTCCTACTCTTATTTCTCTCTACATTTAGTGACGTTATTGGCTGAATAGTCCGCTCTATAAGGCTACCTAACGATCATCGCCAGGAACTTGATGAGACGTTCATTTTTTCCCCTCCCCAGACCCATATGCTACCCCTTGATCGTACAGCTTTATTTTAAAGAGGCAACTATTATAGTTTGCTAGTATAGTACGATTGTTGACATGCGAAAATGCGGCTGGGACGTTCCCCCGTAATCCTACAATGGAGTAAAAATATTCTATTTAATGTGATCGAGCTCACAAAGGGATTTTGGGCAAAAGAGAACTCGACGGTGATGGATCTCAAGCTCCTCTTCGGTTTCACACCTCTGCGCCATAAAAGTCCTGGTTATATACTTAGTAGCCGCATCTAGAAAAATGAATACATAAATAAGTACAAGGCTTCGAGAAACCAAAGAACACTAGCCTTCTGCGTCGCATTTTGGGAACAGACTATCACAGCCATTCTCTTGTCTTTTCTTGCGCTGATGACAAAGATAATGTTACATATTCCGTACATTCATTCATACAGTAAAGTAGTATGTGGACTCCTTAACGTGACCTACTTTTCTTATCGACATTGAATCTGTATCTAGGTCAACCCGTCGGATCCCTGCTTGCTTCAAGTCCCTGCCCACCGTCAAGTATCGTTGGCATTTCAACATCGCATTGGCGGGGACATATTGCCTAATATAGAGATTCAGCTATATGTTGACCACCAGGTGATCATAGAATGGGGAACCAGTTGAAAAGGGTTGACATTTCGTCCATCACTATAGTATTATTATTTATATGATACAGTGTTGAATATGCTCAGACAGTCGAAAAGGGAGGGCTATCGCCAATCAAGCCCGACCTTCTTCGCAACTTTCTCCGCAACCTGTAAGAAGGCATTCCGTCTCGCACTGCGGCCATCTCCTTCTTCAGCCACAACCGTCGGTACTCCGCGGTCGGCATCTTCACATACTTTCGCATCGAGAGGTATATCACCTAAGAATTCGATGCCAAGTCGCCTGCACTGGCCAACTACACCCCCATTTCGTGACTCATCGTGACCGTGAGAAAATATTTGCGTTTGTATCCCGCAGTGCGGGCATGCAAAGTATGCCATGTTCCGTATCATGCCCAGGACAGGGACATCCATTTTCTGGAACAAGCCAAAGCCACGCACCGCATCACGAAGGGCAACATCTTGCGGTGTGGAGACAACCACTGCCCCATCTATCGTGATTTCCTGGTTGATTGTCAACTGCACGTCACCGGTTCCGGGGGGAAGGTCTATGATAAGCATATCCAACGGGCCCCAGGAGACGGAGTGAAGGAGCTGCTGCATGGCTTTTGTAACCATAAGCCCACGCCAGCTAATCGGCGTGGTGTCCATTAGGGGCGGTGTGGCAGGGTCGTTGGAAGGGCTCTTAGGAGGTTGACATTGTGGCAAGAGATAGCCCATAGACATGGATTTGAGACCATAATTCGTAAGAGGAACAAGGCAGTTGTCTAGGATAGCCAAATTCTCAAGTTAACCCGCTTTTGAAATAGAAAATTACAGCCAACGTTTTAAGAAGAGCATACTCTCATCTATCCTCGGCTCACCATATAGATTGAGCAAAGTTGGTATTGATGGGCCGAAGATGTCCGTATCCAGAATACCAGTACGTATGCCGCGTCGCGCGAAAGCCAGGGCAAGGTTTACTATGGAAGTTCATTAGTAATTTATCGAAGCTTTTGTGGAATCATCCACAAATTGCTGTTTCCCACTTTTCTACCTTAAGATATCCGCCGCCGAGATTTGGAACACCTGCGGATGAACAATGGCGTTTGGATGGTTCACCGCACCTGCAATGGTAGATTTCCCAACGCCTCCCTTTGCCGAAGAGACTGCTACAACCTTATTGACATCACGAATTTTACGTTTCTCTGGGAGACCACGTCGGCGAGGGAACATTGGGGGAGCGCCAGAGCGCGGAAGACCCTGAGGCGTAAATCATTAGCAGGGTATAATTATGGGTGCCATAGATTAGTCCAAATACCAGGGGATTATCATGTTGTAACGTTCGAAACGTGGAGAAAAAGTTCCGTCGCATTCTCCGGGAGGCAATGAATTACTGTGATACATATATGGAGTGCATGTTGAGATTCAGGGTATGTATTTCCATGTAATAAGTTCGAGCTCCGGGAAGTCGGCAAGACTTGCCTTTCCCCTAGTGGAGACTCCAACTACGGGAATTTTTCCCGAGACTACGATTTTATCGAAAAAGATTAGGATTATATATCATAGCTAGGTCTCTACTTACTAGAGTACTACTACTCATCGGCAGAAGACCTATTTCGTCGCGGCCCATATCTTAAAGCAATCATGGTTGGGAAGAAAAAGCCAGGAATGAGCCTACATGAACAGATCGCAGATCTTGAAGATCCTACCCCCCGAGGTTTGTTGGTTCAGGCCCCATTTTCTCCTCAATAAGCTAAGAAAAGTACTTTACCAGAATTCGATCCAGAAAACGAGGAGTTAAGAGGACAGAACAGTGAGGATTCTCACTCCGATGAGAATGCTGGTCGAGAGCATTATCAAGTTGTAGGGTAGTCTTCCTTCTCTAATCCGGTCCAATTTGAAAACCTGACGGGTAGTAGGAAAGGGAAACTGCGTAAGCCCGACACAATCAAACTTGGAAAACAATATGCAGGCTCTCGTATAAGTAGACGAGCCCTTGAAGCGGGTGAAAGTGATGATGCCCCCTTCACACGACATTCCAGCGAGCAAGCACATTCTGAGGATGGTGATTCTGAGGACTCCGGCCAGGATGCGGACCAAGACGAAGCCGAAGTCGATAGCGCCGAAGAGTCTGAGGATGAGAATCGCGCAGGAAGGTTGAATAGATCACAGCAAAGTGGCAGCGGACTTTCACGACGAATGGAGTATGACAAACATGTGGTGCAAACGGAAATAGAAGAGTTTGGGAGCGTCGAAGGGAGCGGTGCTGTCCCGGAAGCGTCTGACGAGCACTATGACGTGGATGAAGAGGAATCTGGGATCGCACCTTCGGATTCTGAAGCTGATGCTGCCTCGAACATCAACGGTACTTCGGCATCCGAGGAACGACAGGAGTTGCGCAGACTAATGGCGTTGGATCAGAGGACCGTTACAACAGCAATCTCTCAAGCTGCTAAAGCAGATGTTGCTAAGGGGATGACTGTGAAACAGCACCGCTCCACCTTTGATGCGCTACTCAATGCGAGGATCAAACTTCAAAAGGGACTGGTAGCTCTCAATGATCTTCCTGCAGCAGTAAGTAGCGCCAGTGACGTTGATGAGGATGGAATCAAGTCCGCTGAGTCTGCTGCACTTGCTCTTTGGTCTACCCTTGAAGAACTACGACAAGCACTTGCCGATGCCCAGTCTAAGGACTTTTCTAGAAAACGAAAGAGGACGCCTGTATCATCTATAACATCATCCGCATCCCTATGGGAACGGATGACCGACCTTGAGTCTGAATCTATCTTACGGCGCCGTGCGGTTTTAGACAAGTGGTCACTCAAAGTCCGCGGCTCCAGTACTTTTCACCCAAATGCTCGAGGAACACTTCTTGCCAATGCTCGCGGCAAACAAACCATAACAGCCGTGATTGACGCGCATGTTGCATCCGAAGCAGAAGAACTAAATTCGAAGCGCTTACGTCCAACAAGCGTGGCAGACGGCAATAATTATACTTCAAGCGGCAGCAGTGAAGTCCTATATGATGATACAGCATTCTATCAATCTCTCCTACGCGATCTCGTTGAGCAACGTATGTCTTCTTCAGATGCCATCACCAACGGAATCGAGTCTCTTCAACTGCAGCTCCCCCCGAACTCGACAATGGGATTACGCAAAGATAAGATCAATAAAGAAGTCGACACCAAAGCCTCTAAGGGGCGCAAGATGCGATATAATGTCCATGAGAAGCTACAGAACTTCATGGCGCCGGAAGACAGGGGCACCTGGAGTATGAAGGCTCGTGACGAATTTTTTGCATCTCTTTTAGGTAAGACAGCGAGCGAATTGCTAGGTGAAGAAAACGATAATGAAGCCGGTAATGGAGCTGGCTCCGACAGCAGTGGTGACGACCGAGAAGAGGGTGGATTGAGGCTCTTCCGTTCCCAATAGCCCATAAATTCACCGCCGTGGACTCGCCAACCTTATGGTCCCTTACCCTCGTCCTGCTCGGAACTGCATAGCCCGGGTGATGCCTATTTCCCGATCGTAAGCTTGTACTTTCCAAATGCTTCACAGGCGGCTGATTCTGTCATCCACCCCCATGTTTTCAATAGCAGATAATATTATGTAAATACATTTTTATATATATCAATTGGCCAATCTCTTCTCATTCTGTAGCCCCCGCCTCAAATCGCGATGAACGGACTATTCAGGAGTCTCGTTTCCTTGTATATATATATATCTTTGAATCCCCATGAAGCTATTTCCAATTCAACTCTATCATACATATGTAATTCCAAGTTTCCCAACACATATTTGCCCAAAGACACGCTTCATTTTTTGCTCAACAATGCTTTCACGCGAGCGCATAGAATCTTACAGCAAATAATTGCAAGGTATGCCATTAATAAGGTGCCTCTGGCGTTTCCCCCGTCAATATTGTCAGCGGACAGGCAGGTCCCTGAATCATAAATGAAGATAAGACTCTCTCAGTAAGGTACTGATTGGATTGGACTTTAGCTACACGACGGCTGTTCTACCACTGAGTTGCTATATATTGCTATATATAACATCGCTTATAATCCTAAAAATAAGCCATGATATATGAAGAAGTCCTGTCAATAAACTTCCTTAGTTCAATATCTCCTGGTTTAGTTCGATTACCATTCTTGGTTAACTAGGGGCCCCCGTGTGTCCCTTCGGTCCCAGAGCACTAAAGTGCAGTGTTTCCCTTAATAACGCAGACAAATATCTTGTAGTTATATTGAGAAATTAAGAGTTCTCTCTCTGAAGAGTAAAACTGCAGGCCGACCACCAATTAATCAATTGCCTATAGGTATTAGAATTACATCATACGTATGTGTGCGCACGATGTGGGAGCTTTAGGTATATCAAGTAGCTCACATTTCGTAGCAAACCCACCCATCGTTTTCAAAACTCAATCTTCGCCCCACATCATGGCACCTTTAAATTGAAGTAAGCTGGTCGAGCAGGAAGATGGAAGGAAGGATAAAACAAAGAACCTTTCGGAAACCAAAACAGGCCTAGGGCACGAATACGGGCGATTCCGCTTTGTCTTTACCGCGTTCGAGAGTTTCTAGAAGGGTTTTAATGGTCCGCCCCCTCTTATCTATTGCTACTACGCCCCCAGTATTTGTTGCTGCGCCCCCCCCTTACACTAATACTGCACAATTGATATCCCATTTAGTTTTGATTTAATTATAACTAGTTAGTTATAATAAATAAATTTTCATAATAATTTAATTGGTATCCCAGAATATGTACCTGGTAGGCTTCTTTCCAGCCATCTTCTACCGGCTCTGTGTAAGCTTACAAAGTAGTCGCCAACTAATCCCCCCCATTGAATCGGGAAGGTTAGTGAATGTATACAAATCAGTAACGGCTGGGTAGGCAGCGGGAGAGACATTGTGCACTGCCCTGGATATCCTAACCTATGACGGCTGCATGTTGCGTCGTTCAATTATTTCATGCGGTCTCTATTCTTATGTTTGACTCTAGTGAGTAACTCTACATAGATGATAATCTTGTAATTTAACCTGCATTATTGCCTCCAGCTGTAGAAACACTGCCCTGAGGCCGAAGGAGATCAATTTGGCTGCGTAACAGTGCGAGCTCATCCCGGAGAAGCTGATTCTGGTTCTAAACACGTGCAATTAGTACAAATTCATAAGATCTTTGACCGATAGTTTAGAGATACAGCAAGAGATGGGCGGCCCCTTCTACGAACTCCACGTGCTCTACCAGCTACTTCTTCATTGCGGGATATATTTCTATTTGCCACCATTGCTGGTGCGCTTCCGTGATTCAATTCACCTATGCGAGATTCTTGGAGACGACCGCGGCTGCGTGTCGCTGCTGAGGCTACCGGAGAAGGCATAAGCCGCGGCGGTGCAGCGCTGGTGCTAGCTGCGGCGATGTTGGTTGCGGCGGTGCTGGCTCCGGCGGTACTGGCTGGTAAGATAGTGCTCGCTAGCTAGGGTGGTTGTCGAGAAGGAGGGGTAGGACCTATCGGTTGCTCCCAGTGCGATGGATTGCGTCACGTAGTCCTATTATCAGCGCGCGGCCTCCCTGATGAACGGACGACTAAAGGCTCACGAATTGAAGGGATGCGGATGGCTAGAGGCGACGGTAGGCGAAGAGCAGGCTGAGGGCCTAATAAGTCCTGTGGACGTTGAAAATACCAGTGAGGATCAACGTCGTGGAGATTGAGGTCCCAATTTGGAACAGCGTGAAGGGCATCTGCTATTTCATGGCAGCAAGGCAACCTATAGATCTTCTTGAAACTGTTTGTGCACGGCCGTTCGCGCCGTGTTTCTGCAAACCTTGAATGCGTTGCTAATTCATATTGCTCCCTAACCCTGGCCAAAGCAAATGGCGTAATGTATTTATTGATCTTCGCGGGGAGAATCAAGAGGTACTTAGCCTGAACTAGGGTGGGCGCGCCTGGGCCTTAGCTAAAGCACTCGTAATCCGAGCATGCTGTTCTTTGAGTATCAACTTTAGTGTATTCACAACACCTAACAGATCGCCTATCGAGGTTCCAAGCCACTGTTTGATAATTGAATGAAGGCCTTCGATCGCTGAGGTAGTGGTAACACCATAGTAACGATACCTGCTGATCCAAGCCTTGACAAAGTGCTCCTTAAATGACAGCTGATACTGTTCAAGGTACGACAGCAAGTCCTGTTGGTCGGCGTATGCCGATATGAATGCAACCCAATTTTCTTCAAACTGCTGCGGCGTCTTAGAGGCTACCACCTAAATTACCATGAATCAGCTAACCCAGACCCGGTAGTCCACAATATAACCAGGGGGATGTGATAAAGCAGCGTGATGAAGTAGCTTACCTTATTCCAGTCTTTCATACATTGCTCATGCTGTTCCTTCACCTTTGTATGGTCCTCACTACCTTCGACA
>JAHQZX020005561.1:0-20079 GCA_019804575.2 Pseudotulostoma volvatum
TCCTCCGTTAACTCAAAATGGCCGTCACAGAAACGGAAAACGGAGGTCCGTTATGGGCTGCCGAACAGGCCCTAAAACAGGTTTGACACGCACAACTACACAACAGCTTCGGCAAAGCACCAACAGGTATTGACGGAAGTTCGCTTCCGGCACTAATCGGGTTCTGGTCACCACTCACGTGACACATGTCCGTGTGTCACGATGATACACTATCACAGTACTAGTCCGATAATAGTAACTCGTCGTGGCATCTATTTCCAGGGCGGTGGAATATACATTATAACATAGCCTCCTGAGAGAAAGCGGTGAGAGGGAACCAGGAGGAACCAGAAGATTCGAGATGATCTTCTTCATCTTCTTCTTCTCTCTTCTTCATTCATCTCCTTCTACTCGTCTCCGTCAACTGCTTCAACTGCAACTTCTTCAAATCTTCTCTATATGAATCAATGACCGTCGACAGTTTATCTCTCTTTCTTCCCGTGTCGCTTGCTTCGTTGTTCTTTTCCTTTTTTGTTCAACTCCATCGAAGAGTTATCCAGATCTGATCTTCTGGTTCCGACCAAGTGAGATCGTGGCAGTGACGTGTTTGTTTGTCTCCCAAGGAGATCATCCGAAGAGGAAACTAGGAAGAGGTACGGAAGAGAGAAGATCTTTCTTCCTCTTCTTTTTCCATTTTTTGCTTCTTCCATCTTCCCGAATCTATTTTTTCTTTCCCCCCTGAATGGATCCATCAGATCCCCCACCAAACGGATCTCTTCTACTTTTAGTCTCTTGTTGGCTGCTCCTTTCTTTTCTTTTCCTCCCCCGCACCGCCTCCCTCCGGAGTCTGACTTCCTTTCTCTCCAGAACTCTCTTGATTTCTTAAATTCTTCTGACCGACCCTACACAGCCCAAGCCGGGTTTATCATCTACACTACCCATCTGCCCCAAGATGATGAGTGTAGTGGGCGTCGATCTGGGTGCGCAAAGCACCAAAATTGGCGTGGCCCGTAATAAGGGCATCGACATCGTATGTCTCTTCTCTCCCTTCCCCCATCCGGACGCTTCAGAACCCGTCGTTAGATGAATCCAAACTGACTCCATCTGATGAATGAAGATCACCAACGAAGTCTCCAATCGAGCTACCCCGTAAGCACCTCCTAACACCTTTAATTCCCATCCCTTCCCTCCCCTATGTCGGGAGATCAACGACGAATTCAAACCTAACCCCATGAGGCGGTGAATAGGACCCTCGTCGGCTTTGGTCCCAAAAGTCGATATTTAGGGGAAGCTGCCAAGACCCAAGAAATCTCCAATCTCAAGAACACCGTGAGTGGCCTTAAGCGTCTCATCGGACGCCCTTTCAAGGATCCCGATGTCCAGATCGAGCAGGAATACAGCACCGCCACCCTTTGCGAGGTCAACGGCCAGGTTGGTGTCGAGGTCAACTACCTGGGCAAGCGGGAGCAGTTGTCCGCGACCCAGCTGGTCGCCATGTATCTGGGTAAGATCAAGAACATCGCTGCCCGCGAAACGAAGCTGCCCGTCGCCGATGTGGTCATTAGTGTTCCCGCCTGGTTTACCGACTCGCAGCGTCGCGCAATGCTCGATGCCGCCGAGATCGTCGGTCTGCGGCCCCTACGGCTAATGAATGACACCACCGCCATCGCGCTTGGCTACGGCATCACCAAACTCGATCTGCCCATGGCCGAGGAGAAGCCCCGTCGGGTGGCTTTCATCGACATCGGCCACAGCAACTACACCTGCTCCATTGTGGAATTCCGCAAAGGCGAGCTCAATGTCAAGGCAACCGCGTATGACCGCCACTTTGGCGGCCGTAATTTCGATAAGGCCCTTGTCGATCACTTCGCCAACGAGTTTAAGGACAAGTACCGCATCGACATTCGGACGAACCCGAAGGCGTGGGCTCGCACGCTCACTGCAGCCGAAAAGCTGAAGAAAGTTCTATCTGCGAACCCGTCGGCGCCATTGAGTATCGAGTCGCTCATGGATGATGTGGACGTCCGTGCCTTCGTCAAGCGGGAGGAGATGGAGAACATGGTCCGGCCGCTCCTCGAGCGGCTCTCCCTACCGCTGGAGCAAGCCCTCACCGAAGCCAAGCTGAAGATTGAGGATATCGACAGCATCGAGATGGTGGGTGGCTGCACGCGCGTACCCATCGTCAAAGAGACCATCAGCAAATTCTTCAAGAAGCCGCTCTCCTTTACCCTCAACCAGGATGAAGCAATTGCGCGCGGCTGCACCTTCAGCTGTGCCATCCTCTCTCCCGTCTTCCGTGTGCGAGACTTCTCTGTCCATGACATTGTGAACTACCCCATCGAGTTCGCCTGGGAACAGTCACCCGAAATTCCCGATGAGGATACCAGTCTGACCGTCTTCAACCGGGGCAACGTCATGCCGTCTACTAAAATCCTGACCTTCTACCGGAAACAGCCCTTCGATCTGGAGGCACGCTATTGCAAACCGGACATCCTGCCTGGTAAAGTCGGCTCGTGGATCGGACGCTTCTCCATCAAGGGCGTCCAGGCCGATGTCAAGGACGACTTTATGATCTGCAAGCTGAAGGCCCGTCTCAACCTGCACGGCATCCTCAACGTCGAGTCCGGGTACTTTGTGGAGGACGTCGAGGTGGAGGAGCCTGTTCTAGAAGACAAGGACAACGACAAGAAAGATGCAGATGTACGTCCTCGTCCCTACTTTCTTTCTTTTTTCCCCCCGCCCTGCCTCCCCTTGTTTTACCTCAGCTGACCAGACTAGGCCATGGAGACCGATGTTCCTAACGGCAGCGCCGAACAACCGAAGAAGATCCGTAAGGTCAAAAAACAGGTTCGCAAAGGTGAACTACCCATCTCCAGCGCCACCACATCGCTCGACCCGGTGACCAAGGAGACTTGGACAGAGAAGGAGAATGCCATGTCGATGGAGGATAAGTTGGTGGCGGACACAGACGAGAAGAAGAACGAGCTGGAAGCGTCCATCTATGAGCTTCGCGATAAGGCCGATACAACTTACGCCGATTTTGCTAGCGAAGAGGAGAAAGAGAAGCTGCACGCGAAGCTAACCGAGATCGAAGTGGGTCTTTTTACTTTTAGGATTCATTTCCTCTTGAAAGGTATATGATACTGACCATCGCAGGACTGGCTCTACGAAGACGGTGAAGATACCTCCAAGGCCATCTACACCGCGAAGAGCGAGGAAATTCGTGCCATCGCTGGCCCCATTATTCAACGATACATGGAGAAGATCGAGGCGGATCGCCAGGCCATTCTCCGGGCCCAGGAAGAGGAAGCCGCACGGAAACGGGCCGAGGAAGACGCTAAACGAAAAGCGGAGGAGATTAAGAAGGCCGAGGAAGCAAAGCCCGAGGGGGGCGATGGTGAGATGAATGACACTCCTATGACGGGCGACAGCGAGCCGGCGGAGCCGGCTGAGCAAAGTGAAAAGATGGAGGAGTGAAGTGAAGTAAAAAAGCATAAGAATCATGACGGCGTGGTGTTTTTACGTTAGAGGCGCAAAATCTATTCTTTTACACCCTGATGTCGATAGATCGCGGGTCTTGTCATCGCCTTTTTTGATTACTTGGTCCTTTGTCCCCATCTACTCTAATCCCCGATTTCTTGTTTCCGTTCTCTTCTCCCTTGCTCAAAAGGACACTTTTATTTATTCCTATTAATGACGAAGAAGAACATGCGTCACATGGGCTACGGAACAGACTCAAGAGAAAACAGCATCATCACCATCCTCATCATCCGTCATCATCATCATCGTCATCCGTCATCACCATCATAATCATCATCACCCCCATCATGATCGCCGCCAACGGAGCGAGATGAGACAATAGAAGACCTGATTGCAGACTTACACCTTGCATTTCAACAATCCATCTTCCGATTCTGCCACTTCTTCCACACAGATATAGGGATACCAGCTGTATGGTCATGTCATATTTAGGTTAAGTAGATAGATAAGTCCGCTTTCCAGTTCCTGGCTTCACCCGCCAGGTGTCGCTGTCGTTGACACGAGCTTGGCCAGGAATTATTGTTATCTTTTACTCCTATACTATAGAGTGTATTGTAGTAGTAGCATGCAGACCGAGGACAGACTAATTTATTTAAGAGTCAAGTGAAAATACTATATTTATATGCATCAGATAGAATAATGATATGAGTATCATGTTCTCTTCTCCTTCTGCTGCTGCTGTTGTCGTTTGATCCGTTCTTCCGCAGCCCGCGCGAGGATCTCCCGCTGAATTTGCCCTGCTCCGGGATGATTATGATCATCATGATGAGGTTGACGATCATAACTTCCCAGAACAAACTCCCCTCCAACCCAGCCCCCATGATCGACCTCCTCCCCTCCACCCTCCTCTGGCTCATAAAACTCCGCCCCAGTCGTCAATCTCCTCCCCCCCTGACCCATCAAATCCGCTGCCTCCACCTCCCTCTCGATCGTCTTCGTCAGGTCCCAAAACGCGCGGTCATGCTCGCTGTGCACACAGTGTGCCAGCTCATGGCACAGCGTCCGCCGCACAGTCTTGTAGTCGCGATATCCGTCGTAGGCGTCCGTCCGGAGCCGCAACTCGATCGCCTCGCCTTTGTTCCGGTTCAGCCCCAGTGTGCGGCTGGTGGCGGAGCCGTCGCGGCTGGTGGTCGTGTGCTGCGTGGGGTCCATCTCCATGAGGATCCCGATCGAGAATTGATGTTTCGCCATCGTCGCGCGGATGCCAGCGTCGTCGCGGAGACGGGTCAGATATGCGAGGCTGCGGTCCGAGTTCGGGAGGTTGGGGAGCGGGATTAAGCGGTGGAAGGTATAGGATATGGATGTGGATGATGATAGAGTGTGAATGGTATTACTATAAGAATTATTGCTATTTTGACGAACATTTGTCGCGTTCTTCTTCATCGCTTCAGCCCGCAGCCGAGCCTTCGTGATCACCCGATTCGTATTCTCATTCAACGTCTTGATATCTCTCGACGGACTACCCAGCAGGGTAATCTTCAGCTTGGGCGAATCGACCGAAAGCAGTTCCGTCAATAATAACGTTGATGATGATGATGATGTTGTTGTTGTCGGCCTGACCAGTCCCGGCTTCGGCGCGATCAACAATTTCTGATTCTCGGGCTCGATGAGTAGATCCGATGCGATCGCCATCGACAGATCCTTTAATGTCGCATCAGGGGGAAGAGTATATGCGTGAGAGGCGCCATGATAGTGGATTTGAAGTGTGAGAGTGGTGGGTTCTTCTTCTCCCTCCGCCTCCTTCATCATCTTGGCAAGCTGTTGTTGATCATCTTTCTCTTCTTTCGAGAGGAAATCTAGGTTAATAGGCTCGTTATGAGTCATAGTGTGCGCTGTGTAGCTAATGATAACTGCACTCAGGCTGTCATACCAGGTATATGTAACTTGTATGGAATAGCAATCAAGGCTGTTTCTTCTTGATGTCAAGATTTCGGTCTGTTTCTCTTTCTTTTTTTTTGGCTTTTACTTGCTATAATACGATTCAGAGTAGTATCATACATACATATGCAGATATATAATGGCAATATTTATGTTGATATATAATGTACATACGATATACGGACAACAACTCTGAAGGATTCTATCAAGCTTAATAATTGGCGTAGAATATTCTATCCAGATATATTTAGTAAGCAGTATCAAGGGACCTTGAAAAGCTAAATTTACTAAGCTTAGATTTAGGCTAATTCCCGAACAAGCAAAAGTGGGTATCAAGGTTTCTCAGAGCTAAGAATTATTATTGGTGGTCTAGACAACATCTTATTAATTAAATTCGATAATCTCTTAACATCAAAGTCCATCGACTCTATCATTCATAATAATAACTCGTTACTTTCTTATTCTATGTAATGGTAACATACTTGCGAAGCGAATTATATGATACAATCAGAACCACCCCAGAACCGCCCAAAGCGTTTTGATTTCCCAACGTGACTTGTATAAAACACAACCCATCGGGGCGTTAATTACAAGGCTACAGGGCGGAATGTCACAGCCTTGACCAAGGATCCGAAAACCTTGAGAGCTGACGGCATGTCAGTCAGCTCTAACGGACGTCTCACGCCAGCGGGATATGTGAAAGAAGAAAAATTGGCATTTCAGATATCTCAATCACGAAGCAAAGCAAGCAGTGTTATTTCTATCAAGATTCTAAACACAACTCATTATCACCTTCAATCTGATAGTATTCCGGTTCATTCAACCCTTTGTAGGAGGTGGCTTCTTGCTGAACGTGATACAATTCGTACACACCATTTCTGGTGGCTGTAGTGTAAGGCGTACCCTGGTGTTGGGCCGGCTCCTATGAACTGGCTGGTCAGATAAAACTAGTGGTAGTGTAAGGAAGAACATAGGTTGTGATGACCCAATATACAGAGTATAGGGTATCGGATTAATAACTGTACTGGCTAAGGGTTGGAACTTAAAATTCATTCATTTAGAGATGAGAAGAAATAATTGTCACGTGTATGTCTGCCGCATTATTTATTGCTTCGCTTAGCGGATGGACCAGGCAGGCTCAGACAATTACTTAAAACTGTTCGATCCTCGATTCTGGTTCTTCTCTCCACATATTCAACAATATAAGGCGCTTCGACAATTTTAAGAAAGCTCTAAGGAGCGACTATGTTCTCGCAGGGTCAGAAAAAGTCCCTATTCTCGGATATGATGAGGAAGTGACGATGCAAGTTAAATACTGTCCTGAATTTGCAGCGAACATTGTGTCCTATGACTTGTCAGAAGATCGGGGCTTCAGATGGGATACCAAACTCAATCAACTGGCGAAAAGTGACGACACTCCTGTCTGCCAGGTAAAAAAGAAAGGGCGACACAGGATCCTCGAAGAACGTGAAGAGGTAGAAGCCGCCTTTCTAGCAATACAAATTCCGAAATGCAGACTGTCTTCACGAAAGCCTAGGCCACCATCAACAAGCACAGGTAATACTTGGCACATTAGAATGGGTCATATAGGCCCCGAGGGACGTCTTCAGCTTGGCGTAAAGTCTTTAGGTGTTAAAAGGTCCAGCAACTCATAAGTGCACCGCATACGCTAGTGCAAAGATCCATCGGATAATCTGCTGGCTGAGAAGGAGTTGGTTTAGAAGTATCACCTACCAGGGCTTAAGACCAAAATGGACGAGCGGAACGAACCGAAGCAGTGATAATGACAAAGCCCATTCAATGAGAATTTCGGCAAAACTCCTACATGACCTATGGGTAGAAATTACCAATACAGCAGTGTATCTGCATAACCGCACCCCTGTGACCGATCTTGGCTGGGAATCCCCATACGAACGCTTTTATTCTTGGCTAGCTGACAATGGTGAAATCTCAGGTAAAAGGAAACCTCAACTTGCTCATCTGAAGGCATATGGGGTGTAAAGCATATGCTATGATAATTGATGCTAAGCTAAAGAGAAATCGGCTACAGAAACTAAACCCAAGAGCACATGTAGGATATTTGGTTGGATACGACTCCACAAATATCTTCAGAATCTGGGTGCCGCATCGGAGAGAAGTAATGTCTTCCAGAGATGTAATCTTTGACGAAGAACAGTTCTTTGATGGCAAGAAAGCTGACCTTAGCAACTTAGCAACAACAACTGACGAATATGTCTATCAAATGAGACATCCAGCGCAGGCCTTTGCAAATGAGGGTATCCTGCATGAAAATGACGAGATCGTTGGCATGATCGTGAGGTGGCAGAGGATGAGGTGCCTGGCCAGCACTGCTCTCGGGGGATCCCTCAGACATCCAGGCAAATACAGCAAGAAATGATGCGCTCGGCTATGCACCTGATGATGATGTGTTCGAAGCGAGGAACGAAAGAAAATAATACTAATACCTTAGGGGGCCCAAACAAGGCAGAGCTCGACAATAATAAATCCGAGGATTTCAAAGAGGTTAAAGTTGCGACTGCTTGGCAAGGTATTTTCCTGAAAGGAAGGAAGTTCAAAGCACATAAACGCGACCTCTCTCCTCCACCTAAAACTACCGCAAGCTCCAAATCATCCACTTGGGAAGGCATTTAAAGAAGCTCAACAACAACACCTTCAGCAACACTGTTAGGGAATACCTTCATAAGTAGTAAGAAGATCCCTACTACAATGGGTCGTCGAAAGATGCCCCACATGACTAGTTCTACGAGTAGAACTGCTCTCCCTCCTTGTCCTCTTCTCTTCTTTTTTTCTTTTCTTTTCTTTTCTCTTCAACAAAACCTTCCTGTATATAGGGAAACCTTCGTTATAACAAGATGTTTTGTCCGGTAACACAGATAAACGATTCGCCCGAATCATCATGGCCGTACCGAATACACGTATTTCTTGTTGCATAAAGGTATTTCAGTACCCGATCCGCCTCTTCGCTATGGGAGTCATCTGGATTCCGGTTGTATCGTGCTAGTCTTGAAGCCGTGAAGGCAACATCTGGCCTTGTCGAAATGGCTGCAAAAAGAATTGGCCCAATTTTTTGCTGACATTGGTCACAGAGCTCTTTGGCTGCTTGATGCCCCTGTGTCGCAGGTTTCAACTCTCCTTCGGCCATTGGAGTATCGGGCGATTTTTCTAAGACGTCAACGTTGAACTGTCTGACAATCTTGTCAATGTATACTACCTGAGAAATCCGAATTGACCGCCTGGCCCGATCCCTGACAATATGAATTCCCGGAAACCATTTCAAATCTCCGGAGTCGGTGAGCTCGAAGCTCCCCTCCGCAATTTTTGCGGTATGTGAAGACAATGTCGTCAACATAGACAAAGATAATTGCTACGTTTCTGATAATAACACACGGCTCCCGCGGTATTTCTTTGAAACCCATGCCTCTAAATGTGTCGGTAAGTTTCTGTTACCACGAATGAGGGGATCTCCGCGATCCATAGAGAGCCTTCCGAAATCGACAGATTTTCTTTTGTTCTTCAAATCCAGGAGGCATGTTTATAAGGACTAGCTTGTCAAGATCGCAGTTGATAAGCGCGTTGTCTGCATCCACCAGGCTGCTTCTGCTTGAGGTCAAACGTGGCCGCAATCGCTAGCAACGTTCTCGATATGTTGCCGGCTAACGTTGTCGCTCTAGCGGGTAGGTCTCCAAGCTTTTGCTGGTTTCCACAGACAATCCGTCTTGCTTTGCATTTTACCAGGAAACCGTGCTTGTCCGTCTCGTAAACAAAGACCCTCATACTAGTGAGTACTTGATGTCCTTTGCTTGCCCGTGTTCGATTACTTCCCGGGACACTTTTTGTTTGTGTTCGCAAGCGACTCCTCTTTTGCCGACAATACAGTCGACAGAAAAAGCTCCCAAGGTTATGCAATGATCCTTTTTGGTGGAGTAATTGGCTGGCGAGCAAACAAACAGAACATGGTTACAAGAAGCTGAACTGTTAGTTTTATCACAAACTGCTAAAGAAGTTGTTTTTATGAGTCGACTCTTCAAGGAGCTAACCCCTACGAATCCGCTGCGATAATCGCCAAACACTGCGACTCTGCGCAACGCGAGTGACAAAGTTGCGATATGTCGATATACATAATCACTAGCTAGTGCGAAAGGGGACCTATTCAGCTTCAATGGAAAGCTACAGCCAATATGATTGTAGACGGGTTAACGAAACCACTCGGTAAACAGGAGTTCGCACGCTTTATAGAGTTATTGCGCCTAGAAGATCAAACAGAGCGACTTGGACTCATCCAACGTGAGGAGGAACTCAAGGAAGAGCTAAAGGCTAGGCGAGAAGCCATCGAGGGTGTATTAATGCAGGAGAAGGAAATATGGTACATTAAAAAGAATTGAGGCTCAAGGCCAAAGACACCAGTTATTCATAAAAAGATCTATAAGCGCTTCTTTTCCTGAAGGGATGGTGCTTAGTCATCATACAATAAGTACCTATTAGCTTACCTCAGACTATAGATATCAAGGCACACTAACCCATTCTGGTCAGCTTCGTGAATCTATAAGCTGAGTCAGCCATATCCTAGACTGGTATAGCTCCTCGGCAACATCACGTCTGAGGGAACTGAGGTAACTATTAGCCGCCGTGAAAATTCTACAACTTCATCCATCCCTGTTACAAGTCACATACATACAGCTCACTAGGAATATCCAATATTTCCCTCATCCTTTTGACAGACGTATTACATACGTCCCAATGATGCAATTCAATGGTACAATTCTATTACTAATTAGTAACGCCAAGTCAGTGGGTGGCAATGCGATATATCTACTTGTTGCCACCCACTCAGGTCCAGAATTCGTACATACTTCTTATTATGCGGAATCCTAACGCAGCCTGCAGCCTATTAGGTAGAAAACAGAAAGAATCTATAGATTCGATTTCTATCTATGTACTGTACTACCCTAGGAAAAGAGGTGCGGGGAGACCTTAACTCCAAAAAGAAACATGGGGAAGACAAGGAATAAGTAGCACACTACTGAAACAAAGGAAATGCTATCATAGTATGTATACAAGGGCGTACGGGAAGGTGGCGTTGTACTATCCTAAGTAGGAACTGTTTGTGTCCTAGGTGACGCGGCCTATCCTGAAATAATAAGGTAGTCATCGCGGAAATTATATAAAGTGCAAGTTGGGTGAACGAACACTAAAACATCCCTAGAAAGGCCATAATCTTCAGTGAACGCTGCTAGCACCATGTATGTTGTAAGTTGATGGACAGGATATATAAGGAAAACATGAAAATAAGAGAGGTATTGCACAAGAATCTCTAACCCTCAAACCAGGCATATGTATGGCTTCTCCAATTATTGGAAATAAATAGCATGCAGCGCGTTCTTAATTCCTGCCCATTTTCGTAAAACTCGGCTCACTCGAAATACTAGAGGAACTGGTAGCGCATATATCATTCGCTTAACTTGCTATCAGCTTACAGGAACGGTGAGAGTATTGGTCACAAGGCAAAGATTACGAAGCGAACACCATGGCGCCAAGCTATTGCCCACCCGTATAAAGTATCCATGTGCCCTATTTGTGCCTTAAACCCAGCAGCCTGTCCGAGAGAGTAGCACCCAATGTCAGACGACAAATCCATAGAAGATAATAAGAGATATAGGAAGAGAGAAAAAGAAAGGAAGGACATGACACAACCCTAGTCAAGATTATGTCGAAGACCGAAACTATCCTCCAAATGGGCCCACCCTCGATAAAAGCCTGAGAGACACAGCTAGGTCACTGTATTTATGACCCGTTTAGTGGTGCTGGTAGTCATCACTGACTACGCTGCCAACTTCGGACCAGCTGGCTGGAGTGGCAATACCCCCGGTTGGGTGCCCCAGGTCACTCAATGTGCCGTCTGATAAGACATCTGCAGTGTCATTGCTGATGTGGCCGAGGCTCCCCGCGATAGAAGGCGCGGATGATGCCTCGTAAATATAGCGATCGTTGAAGGGATTGGCACTCTCACCGTCAGTAGGAGAATCTGGACGAGCGTAATAGAATTCGGATGCGCCGTCTTCCACGCGAACCAGCGCTCCCTCTGAGGTGATGGAGAAGTAGTCTGATTGAGAGAGCAGCTCTGCCGGATGCTGACCACCAGGGCTTAAATGTGTAGCCTCTGCATCTGGAAATTCCGAGGTGGGAGTAAGGTCAACAAGAGACTCGGATGGATGGCTGGAAGAAAGCTCTGTCGGGAGGGTAAGACGAAGTCTATCGCTATCAATGGCTTGGAGAAGCTCGGCTTGAGCTTGCAATCGTCGCTCTGTGAGGGCCTCGACTCCACTTTGCCCAGCTTGCTCTTTACGTATCCAGATGCTTTGTGAATCACGAGTATCGAGCGCAGTGGATGTTGCAATGGCCGGCTCATCTTCCTCGGGCTGCTCCGTCTTCAAGCGCCCATCTTTATCTACCAGAGTCTCAAAGCTTGTGACTGCACTGCTGGACCTTTTCACCTGGCGTGTTTCCAGCACGGCGCTCCGCCGCGAAATCTCCGCTCGAGCCGTGCGCCTTCGCGCCTCTGCAGCCTCACTGATCTCTTCGGTCATGGAGATGTCCTGCGGAGGCGTGTCACGTGGATGAATCTCGTCCCCCAGGCTATAAAGAGCAATCGCAATCCTTCGACGGGAGTTGATAAACCATCGTCGGACCCTTGGGCTCTCGTAAACAGCAAGACCTGCGGCAAGTAGGACGGACACGGTGATAATGATACCTGGGTGCAAGTCAGCTGACGGGGAACGAGAAGATTCCGCCTGCTTTTCATAATGAAGAGCAATTTATTGCGTATTACAAACGCGTCAGTCTTCCAGGGGGTCCATTACATGAACTGACCTTTTGCTAACGGGGCCGGCATTGTTGTGACTATGAAGGGGATAGAATATGGGACTATAATTCTACAAAGAGCAGAACGCCAAATACCTTGAACGGCGTTGGGGCAGAAAGTTTATTATATCGTACAAAATGAGAGAAATGATGATACTCATCATTAATTAAATCGGCAGGGTTAGGTCAATAATGGAGCTGCCTTGAGTTCAGCTTATCTCAAGTCGCCGTCATCAAGAGAGAGGGGGTTCCACGTGACGCCGAAAGCCCTTATCACCGACCCCGAAGACGCGCGTTGAGCAGGAAACAACAGCCTTCATTCATTCCGTTTTGACACGACGTTACTACATACATGTCCGGATCTCTCAGCAAATCCGAAATGTCTCGTGTGCCAATCCCTCCGCAGCGAAATCTGTCCTTGACAGAGGAGTTGGAGAAACTGGAGCAATCCATCACCTTAACGCTCCAAGGTGAACAACTACAACTACCTGCAATTGGAACATTCTTTTCAATTCTTAAGCCCAGAACGCTCATAGTCCATGTTTTGCACAGAAATCGACAGCAATTTTAGTCGAGCGCATCGCATCGTTACAACTAGCATTCTGCCGCTCGTCGAACAATACGCCGAACACTCAAAGGACGTTTGGGAAGGCGCCAAGGTAGGCCAGGTGGTGTCCTACAATGACCGCAGAACAGGGAGTGACTAACGACGACGCCTGATACAGTTCTGGAAACAATTCTTCGAAGCCAGTGCAAACGTTTCATTATCGGGTTATGAGGAGCAGCCAAATGAAGGAAAGGAACAGGAACAGACGGTATCGGAGGAATTTACCGACACCACCTACACAACGCTTGACGGAACTGCATCTTATGAGACTCCGTCTTCAGAGCATTTGGACATTGATCGTCGGGGTGAAGATTTGGATCTTTCGTCTCTCAGCCTATCGCCATCACACAGCACACCGCGACCTCCGACCCGCCAGCGAGAAAGGGGCGAGGATGATTCAACGACCTCGTCCATTCCTTACCTCCCCCTGCGCGAAACACCAGGGCAAAGAGGAGAAAAGAAGAATAAAATATCTCGAATTGCCACACCAACGACTCCTGGGAGGCCCTTAGGTGGTCCTCGAGGCCCAGTCGAAGATTACTTAGAAACACCATTGCGCTCACCGTTAATCCCTCCTGAATTTCACGGGAAGCCCTCAACCGCAAGGAAAGATCACCGGAAACCGACGGATCCCGTACTCCACCACATCCTAGATAAGACATACCGCGTGCAAGCCACTCCGTTAGCTAAGGGATTCGGTCGATCAAAGGTCTACATTACGACTCCCAAAGCCCAGTCTTCGTCGAAGTACATGTTTAATGACTCCCCAGTCTCCAGCCCGGAGATGGAAGCACCAAAACTACATGAGGAGGTCTTTGCATCGCCTATCAAGCTAGGTGGACTGGGCATGGATCGCAAGCGCCGGCTGAGCAGTAAAAGCCGCGTCGACCCGATACCGGGCGTCAGTGTCCTCACACCGGGAAAGAAATCGATAGGCAACCTGGCCATGTGGGATAGCGATGATGATCTAGACGGTCCGAAAAGTGAGGAGTTAGACGCCAGCCCGCCCAAGACGATGCAATTCCACATTCCGCAGAGCCGGCTTATGAGGACTCCAGGTATGTACCGTACCTTCACTGTGATAGCGCCACCCATGCCTTTTTTTTTGGTTTCACTTCTCTTTAATTATGTGAAAACTCTAAAAAAACAAACCTGCATATCTAACTAAGTACATTTGCTCCAAAACAAACGAACAGCCAAAGAAGCATCCAAGCGGATCGTGTCCGATCTACTCGCAACGGCCAGCGGAGGCAGGGACATTACAGACGAGTACGAAGATGTCGAGGACATAGACCACAGCCCCACTGTAATTGAACGAACCCGCTATCTAGACGAGGAGACATTCTGAAGATAGATACATCTACTATCTTACTTTCTAATTCAACCCTTTTTTGTCTCTTTCCTTCTCACACATTTTATCCTTGGCCCCTAACGACTAGTTAGCTCGCGAGCACCATTCATGATTCCATGATGTCTCTCCAGTGTGTGACTATATGCATGTAACACACATTACAATACATAGAATGTGAACAAGCTACAGTTTATGGTACCCATCGTCTGTATATGGCGACCTGGAAGGGCTGAAATGTGGCATATATGTGGTTTGAATTAGTATATAAATATACTAGGTTATGTATATATCTCGACCTGCGTACGTGCTGATTATCACATTAGAAGTCCGAGTACTCAGTACCGCATACCTACGCTGAGTAGTAGCGTAGTCTGGGTTGTCTCTTTCGTAGCAGTCTAGTGGTTTAAGTCGATGTCATATAACTTACTACTATAAATCTATTGACAGTGATGGATTTGAAGCGCTTGGCTAACGACCCTGCAAGATAACGGTATGGTAAGGGTGATATAATGTCGCAACCATAGAATAGCAAGTCCTACATATAAATTGTTGCCATTACTCGGTAAAGAAGGGGAAAAAAAAAATACCAGAACGGATTGGCTATCTGCCTCCATCGATTTGGTATGCAGAAAGGATATCAATTTGAATGCATATGATGTAGGTAGCATCGCTAAGGCTATATGCCACAGAAGCCTACATCATGCTCTAGGTATAGGCTAGATTATTTACTCTCCTAGAATAAGTGATGAAGAAAGAGAGAACATTAGGGAGACGATTATTTATCTTATCTGAACTGTCATGAGAGTGATGATATGAGATACTAATATGATACATGGATGCTTAAGCCCCTTTAAGTACCCCCACCAATCTATCCCAAGGAATGCTTTCCTCAATCCCCAATTGATGAGGGAGAGTGCTCTCTGGAGGCCCTGCCATTGCGCCGTTGCGAGATGTGGTTCCCGAAGGAAAAATCCACTGACAATCCACTGACAAGTTGACAGAGCGTCAGTGGTAAAAGCCTACACATCAGGCCCCGCCCATTCGTTCGTTGCCTCCAACCACACTGGAGGGAGGCATGATTGCCCAACCGGCCCGCCTCCTTCGTTTGTTCTCCCTGGGCGATGTCATCCCGGCCGTGTGGGAAGCCGAAGTGTCGAAAGTGAGATAAAAGGGACGGGCGCGGGTTGGGGGCGATGATTAATCCTTCGCCCAGCCAGTCCCAAAGCGGCTTCAGGGGGCCACATTTCCAGGCCGGCCCCGCTGAGGCCTATTGAGGTATTTTCGCCTGCCAGTTCCATCGATCAACCATCGGGCATGGTTGTTCGGGCTGGCGACGAAATCCTTTGGGACATTGGTCTGGGTGAAGATATATCGCTGCGCAGGCGGCGAAGGCATTGGTGCCGGTGACTGAGTAGCGGCCACCGAGGTCGAACATGGCATATTCCCCTGCCAGGGGGAGGGAGCTCCTTGAAAGAGACCTGCTGGTTGGGAAGCGGCAGGTCCGAATGGGACTGGGGCCCCTGTAAATGGGAGAGGGCCCGAGCCGCCGCCCATGGCCGAATGAAAGAGTTGGGGGGCGGCCGGCTCGAGGCCCTGCTGGGCTGTCCCTGGCAGGGGATCCGAGAGAGGACGGCTTTGAAAGACTGGTGCCCCTCTCGCCAACTCGGAATAGCAGATCTCTGCTGGCATGATCTGCCTTCTTCTTGCTCGCCTGCGCTTCTGGGCGGGGCCTCTAGCGCAGCCGTCTGTGGACGGTAGGGCACGTTTGGCAGGAGCGGGCGAAGTATCGTCATCCTTCGCCGCTTCTGGGCCCCTGGGCACCGGCAGAGCGACGTTCGGCTCTTGCAATATGTTAGTCTAGACCACAGCAAGCAAGCGGCTATCGGGAGTGACATACCTGTGGCAACCTCCTGGAGAAACCTAGTCTCCTCTCGAATCAAGTTGAAGAGTTCCAGGTCTTCTGGTCATTAGCATCAGGCCGAGTACAGAGGGAATGGTAAATGCAGACATGAGAAAGATAGATACCAAGCGAGAGTTGGGGTGAGGGAGACATGGAATCCAGAAGGAAAGGCAAGAATGAATATGTATACAAATCGAGTTGTGTTGTGTAGGAAAGGGGATAGGAAGGAGGCTGCGATGAACGTGTCGGGGAGAAGATTGAAAGGCTTACCCTTGTCGTTGGTGTCGTAATCGTCCAGGCCTAGTCCTGATGATATGTTGGCGCTGCTCTCTGCAGAGCCGTCCGTGGAGCGGGAGCTGCTGCTTATCTCGTCGGCCTGGATGAAGAAGTCGGTTTCCGCCGATAACATTCTTGAAAGCGTTTGGAGGTCACCGGTGTCGATACCGGAAGATCGACTCTCCATGTTTGAAGGCGTTTCGAACGCTTTCAAGAATATTACGGGCTAGAGGGAGGCGGTTCAAGAAGAACCGGTGAAAGTAGGCCGAAGGGATGTAGGAGAGCGAGTTTAGAGCTCTCAGCGAATTTGGCAGCGGGGGAATAAACAAGTCATGTATTTTGGGATGGAGCCAGCGGAGAGGGCGAAGGGTGAAAAGGAGCATTTTATACCCCCTCTCTATTGATTATCATTACGTCTTCCAGAGAGAGTCGCTCGTTCTTGCGCCAGTAAGAATCGGTCAGGCAGAATCATTAATCAACAACCAGGGTCAGGAATCCCCGAGATGGAAAGAACGAGGGACCAAAATCTTCTCCGCCAACGAAAAGCCGGTGATATCCGATGGATGGTCGTCGTTTCTCTCGTTGACGGGACTTCTCTCTTAGGGCAAGCCAGCAGACTCGAACGGCAATACACGGCAAGAGCCAAGCGGCGGCTAGGAAATCCGAGTCAAGCGAGATTCCACCGGGAGTCCCCCTCGAAGCAGCAGAAGACCCAGAAGGAGCTCGAGTGATGGGGGAGATTTCCTTGTCCGATCCACTGGAACTCCCCGAGATGCAGATCAACAACATCCAGAGAAGATTCGATCATGATGCTGCCTAACCGTCTCTAAAGCTGCAGCGCACGAGAGAGAACATCTCTACCTTGGTTCCTCCTAGAATAACTAGGAGACTTCGGATAATTCTCTCAAACCCTCTCTCGATCCATAGATCCCCATCCTTGCCAGCTCTAATCGTTGACCAAAGGAGACCATAGATGGCGTTTCGGTTATGAATTGTTAGCACACCATTTCGGAGCGAGGCCACATGCCAACTCCGACTTGACTCTTTCTCCTGTTTCAGCCATAGAACTCGAGTTCAAAGAGCAGCACGAGCGTGAGGCGGGACTGAATTTGATCAAGCTGCAAACTTTAATACTTTAATCTGGATGTAACTGAGATACATGAATAAAATAGCTGGAAAAAAGAAAAGAAGAAAAAAAATGTTTTTTTTTTGACAAGACCCATGGGTACTATATAACCATATGAACAGACTGATAATTTCAATAGATGGCCAGTTATAGTCATACCAGCTTTTTAAATTGGAAACGAAGCAAGAGCCATTGTGACTTGAAATATATTAGGGTTTCCCGGTATTATAATCAATCGAACTCCACTAAGAAGGGGCAGGACTCTTCTGGTGAGATCGATTCTGTCCGTTAAGAAGTGGATCAAGCGGGACCAATTTCAGATCAAGGGGAAAAAAAAAAGAAGAGCCACAAAAGACTGGGAAAAGACTGGAAGGTTATTGTGCATTGGAGAGTGGTGACTTTTGCTCAAGGGTGTACAACACCCATAAGTCCACCGACAACCTAGTCGCAATATGACATGTAATGCCGGACTGTTGCTTGTCGTCCCCTGAATTGGTTCATCACTACAGTCCCTGTCGTGCGTCTCTCTTTCCATGCCGCCTGTCACGTCGCAGGCTGGAAGGATTAACTTGACGTTTGAGGCCAGCCGTGATCAATAATTATTTCGGTTCGAGTTGACTAGCCCTGTAGGGCTGAAGAAGTCGTAACTGGCTTGCCCTGGAATAATAGGAGTAAATAAACGAGCTAGGCAAACTGTAGAATATACTATATATATTTGATGTTATTCTAGAGGTTAGCAGCACTGGCAGCTTTTCTACGATTTGAGAAAATCGGGGTTGCTATATATAACCTAACTGGTTTTGGTACTAGTACATTTTGAGAGCAAAGAAAAAGAAAGCTAGAGCTATCTGTGATGATGATCATACTATCTAGCTATCATAGTACATCGATAGTATGGACAGCAGAGCCGATCGGCAATGTCCAATGATGATGAAGTCAAAGTGAACCTTATATCTATTTATTTTACCACTTGATTCGAAGTATCATTGATCTATATGTCTGTATGAAATGATCTTTCAGTTATTATCCTCATAATTATTATGTATATGTATCAGATAAGGCACATGATTAGGGTCCGGAGGAGGAGCTGATGGTCACTATTCAAGTACTATTATTATAACATAACCTAGTTTACTGTCCACGAAAGCTCAGTCTGGGTATCGGTACCGTTTTTAGGACCCACTACATATCAATTTTGATGAGGTATGATACCGACCACTAGTACGCACTAAGAATAAAACATCGATTACATATGACTCCTATATATATCTCACATAATGATAATAAAAAAATAATCAAAGATAAAAACGAGACAATAATAATACTGATAATGACGACATAGCGTAAGAAGATAATACATATAGTGAGCGGTAAGTGGCCTTCATACTATTCCTATCGATGCCTGGACTCCGACAAGTCCATTATACAGCTCATCAAGGAAGGAGCTACTGCTGTTACGAAAAACCCTTAGAGCCAATGGATAAGGGATTTAATCGAGTTAGCAGCTCCCCCACTGCCGCTCATATTTTAATCGCGAAGAAACCAGGAGGTGGACTACGTTTTTGTGTAGACAATTGTCAGATTAGCCAGCAAGGTTTTGTATCAGAAGTTCTAGTCATCAATGGAAACATCTTGATATACTATATATACATAACAATCATGACACTTCATTCTTACGTCTAATCATTGTGGCAAAGATATTGGTAGATGGTTCTGTACCATGTTAGAAATGTCGAAGAGCCTCATGGAATCAACAAATGGCGAGGCCTATCAGCAGGTATAAAAGGAAGCATGTATCTAGTTCAAATAAAAAAAGACAGGAGAAAAAGAATCAGAATAACTTGAATTAATAATCCATTTCTCTTATGAAAAACGTTAGTAGATTTTAATAACTATCTGCTACCTCAGCGCATCTTTTAGTGGGCTAGTCAAACGTCGTATTATCTCTCCTAAAGAAGACCACCATCTCTTTAAGGCGAAAGGTAAGTTTATCGTATAATTCCTCCTTGTATTCATTCTTCTTCCGGGATCGCAAAGGATCCTGGCTAGCCCGAGGAATTTACTTAAAAACTCGTTGAAATTATCACCTCGCATCATGGCCATGGCACGGAACTCATGGCGAGCCTTTGTCTTGCGATTAGGATCACGGTGCCTCGCGGTGATATCATGGAGCGATCGCTAGTCCTTCCGTACGGGGTCACCATACAAGATTCAGGTATGCTTATATGTAACTAGAACCAATTTGGAAGGATAATAATAGCCCAAAAGCATCTATCATACACCGAGAGACTGCCTATACGGAACATGCTGTCACAATCGACACCTGAACAAGCGCCGACAAACAGAGGTAAAGCTCTACCCGTTCTCCATGGAAGTGCATAAGCTCGGGTATGGGTCACATGACCCACAACTTGTATATCTATCCTGTATTTCCTTCCTGAGTTCTGTTTTCCTTTCTTTCTTTCTTTGTTACGGGGTAAAAGACCTTGTTATAACTAACTAAGGTTTTCCTATATACAAGAAGGTTTTGTTGAAGAGAAAAG
>JAHQZX020005562.1:0-20044 GCA_019804575.2 Pseudotulostoma volvatum
ACGAGACATACTGGAGAAGAGCGCGAAGAATCAAAGAAGCGATTCAAAGAACGTTTTAACCGACACTTTGACAAGAACAAGTATCAAGTATCAAGAACAAGTATCAAGTATCAGATTCAGATTCAGTTTACGTGGTACCACTTATTTCCATAGACATACCAACAGTAATAGTAGCAGCAAAGGTAGTAGTAGATAGCTAGGAAATTGAGAAAGCAGAAATACTGCAAAGGGGTGATACCCCAATATTTGCTCTTGGACCTATAGGTCCTCGATATCGATCCCACTGTCACGTTATATGTCACATGACGTACTGCCACTTAATTTGTATTCCGTAGACTCTGACTTTCTTTTGTTTTTCAACGAACGATTTCTTTTATATCTTAGCCTACGATAGGTCAATAAAAGGTTTAACCCTTTACAAATGCCTATGGTATATTAGATAAAATAAGGAAATATCCAGGGAAATATACATTAAAAAAGAGTAAAGAATGGTCAAATTATAGATAATAAATTGAATTGAAAGAGCTCTCAGGCCTATGTTATGCTATGAGGTGCAAAATGATATACGCCTCAGGTGTAGTGTAGTTTTCAAAAGCCTTATGCCTTTAGTATCCGTCTTTCAGCCTTATTCCACGCACAAGGAATTCACTGATGACAAGTTTTAAAAAAGAAGATTATGAGAGACTTCTAAGTTAACCGAAACTAGTACTAGATAACAATATTGCAGAATTTCGAACATGTCTTAGCAACCTCCATCTCATGGAGACTCCCGCGCAGAAGAAAGATGCCTGTAGACTCTGTGATAGCCTTGTATCGAGCACGGGATGGCGAGCCGAGTGCATCTTGAACCTTATTATCGATATCTCGGAGTGCCCGATAACATTGGTCATATAAAGATGGGGGTTTTAATTTAAGGAGTTCCAGTTCAGGCTCAGATTCTCTTTCTCCTTCTCCCTCTACCTCTGGCTCTGACTCTAACCCATACTCCAAGAATCCCAATCTGGCGTCCTTTTTCTTCCTCTCCCCATATTCCTTTAGCTTCCTTTGAACGGTAGAGAGGCTTACCGGCCACATGCTTGCGCGTCCTGGAACGCATATTTGATCGTACAAGCTGTGAAGGTTTTCTGATCACGAATCTCGGAAGAAGGATTGGATGTTGTATTCCGCCTCGAATGAGCGAATCCCGTTCATGATACACCTCTACTGGAATGTCTTCCATTGCCGGAAACAACCCACATCAGCGGGGCTGGATAAGCTACCAAGTTTGTTAAACGACATTGCCTCCAGAGATTCTGTATAAATACAAAAATAGATACAAGTGTTATCTTATAATCCTACAAGAAGTGTGACCGTAGGGAAGGTGGCTTAGTGGAAGGGAACTTGACGATCCAAATACGATTCATTTTAGCTCTAAGAATGAATTCAGGAGCCTCCATGACATGTGGCCCCATCCATCAAGGGAATCCTCCAGGGTTTATCAGGACCATAGTCGTTGTGTTTGATGAAATGGTCGAGCCATCTTATACAAATCCCCTCATTTGTATAGCCAGACGGGGATACCGCCACGACCTCATCATGGCCTGTCATATTTTCATGAAGCCAAAACTCCATAATTATCCCACCAGGAACAGTTACTATGGGCGGGCCCTACTACTGCGGCGGGTTGTCTTGCGGGTAGTGGGTGACAGCGTCTTGATTCTGACTGACCCATTTTTCCTTGCTTTCCCATACAAATCAACCAACTTCAACTGGCGACCACCACCACAACAACCCCTTTGTACTTGAAATAAATTGTGTTTTTTCGTGTTGCACACATACTGTCTTATATTCTGCACGTTTTATTTGCTCTGCGTACAAGCTGCACTGTTACTAATTATGGCGCCCCGGTTGACATGAACCGGTCAGCGCCAAGTAGTTCAGGCGGCCCAACGATATCTCCGCCGCAATGATAACAGTGATTTCATTGCCATCAAGGAGTTAGCCAGTAACTGTAACGTCGATAAGGCTACTCTCCAACGTTATATCCCCCTGATTCGGGATAACAAGCCATTGCCGTCTCTTAAGCAGCCACGAGGTGGGCAAAATAAATCCTTGCTAGGCATATCACAGGAATCCCTCATGTAGTTTCTGCTAAATGAGTTCGATGTTACCGCCGACAATTCCGGAATTTCGATGAGACCGGCTTTCTAATCGGAGTCATGAAGAATTTCAAGGTAGTAGTGTCTAGGGCCAGAAAGAACCAAGATGTATGTGTACTACTAAAAATTCAAGTTATGCTAGTAATACTGACTGAGTTTGTAATTTTAGATTATTGTCCCTAACCCAGCAAATCGCGAATCAGCTACGCCAATGGAGTGTACCTTGGTGGTCGGTAAATATATTAGCTCTATGATTGTAAAGCAAACCCGGACCGCTATCGAAGCGGACAAAGAACGACAAAAGAAAAGGAGGAAATCGAATTCTAAGCTAGATATAATGCATGCGGAAAAGATAGGTAAGACCCGGTCTTTCTAATGTGGAAGATACTCGATGGTGGGAACCAGATGCCGTTGACACTACCAGAGGAATCGCGCATGTTAGCTCTAAATATGAGGCCATTTTAAGCTCCCCAAGCCGCAAGATACTCAAGCAGGCTGAAGTCGTCGCCAATCAAAGCTTTCTGATTAGACACGAACTAGATAAACACGAGGCCGGGAAACTGAAAGCTCCAAGAGAGCGGAAATCACGGCGTCGGGATGTGACAAAGGGAGGCTTGGTCAATGTCGGGGAGCTTCGCCGGAAGGAGGCGGAACGAAATGCGAAGGATGAGGCGGAGTTTTTAAAGCGGCAAATGGCTGAGGTCCAGAAGCACGCAAAGCTGAGGAAAAAGAGCGGCGGAAGGCTTTCCTAAAAGAAATCGCAGCTTATAAGAAGGAGAAGGGTCGAAGAAAGTATAAGATGATAGTGC
The DNA here is from genome assembly GCA_019804575.2 of Pseudotulostoma volvatum. NCBI lineage: Eukaryota > Fungi > Ascomycota > Eurotiomycetes > Eurotiales > Elaphomycetaceae > Pseudotulostoma > Pseudotulostoma volvatum. The sequence goes on from JAHQZX020005562.1 coordinate 2,948, forward strand.
TTGAAGGTCTTGATCCTTATAATCTGCGATCGATTTTGGGCCGAGAAAGGAGAGGAACTATTGCAGACGGTGCCCATTTTGTCCCTTTCGATAGCGATGACTCTGAGGGCCACGATGATATTGATATTATTGTAGATAACATTCCTTCACAAAGCTCTGTTCGCCTTAATTACTCCGAGCCGCGCCTATGACGAGCAAGTTGGGCTCCTCGCTAGCACTGGGGATTATGACGATGGCTCTAGCAGTGGTAGTATGATATTAGAACCACCTGATATCTAATAGCATTAAATTTCTTTGACCAAATTCGACTGTTCAAATATAGTACTATGTAATTATTGAGTGGGGTTGGATGTAGCATACTTCGTACATGAACAGAAAATGTAATTTGCAGTACATTAAATACCTAATGCATTAGAATCTGATCTACAAAATTACAAAAACCAATTCAAGTACAAAGGGGGTTGTTGTTGTGGTGGTCTCCAGTTGCAAGAAGTTGGTTGATTTGTATGGAAACGCAAGGAAAAATGGGGGGTGGTCAGTCAGAATCAAGGCGCTGTCACCCACTAAATTTACCCGTAAGGGTTGGGTTGCTTGCAACCAACAAAACCCCCGCTGCAGTATATAGATCTCAATACTTTCTTAAGTACCTATCAACCGCTTACTTTGTCGCCCCATTCCCATCAGCTGCAGAAGATTGCCGATTGAATTTTCCATCGCTAGGTCACTAACAGTGTAGTTCCCTTCAACTTAGAGATTCGGGTCTCATTTCACCCATCAAACTAAACCACTCGACCACAAAAGAGAAACCTAGGTTGCCCAGCTCAGTTCTGGGTGGCTTATATGAATGAGAAGAGCATGATGCGTAGGTTGACATCACCTTTATTCCTTTCAGAATCAAGTTACTCTATAGAAGATCACTATAGTGAGGACCGCAACTGTAGGTGAATGCAGCTTCCTGCCTTGGAATTCGGAAATTGATTGCCGCCTTATCCCCGTTAAGATCAAATGGGCATTCCGTAGGAGATTACCGATCCAGCTCTCTACCATTACTAACGATCGGGTGAGTGAGGTACTCTTTTAGCTAATAAGAGATTTTGGTCTCGTTGTTGGCTCATTCATGCCTGCCCCGTACCTGTTAGCCTAGCCTAGATAGGGGAAGAATACTCCTCTACTATCATAGGATATTTTCGATGCGGCCCTACTGAACTTGATCTTGTTCTTCGTGATAGTGAGCTAATTTAGGATAGTACTGTTATCGAATTCCATCCACTTCAAAACCCTGCTAGATATCCCTGTGGGCCCTATTTATTGGTTGCTACTTTTTCTATATGGATCTTTTTATCGCTAACTACTAATAAAAGGGTCTCCATACACCCCATATTGCACGTCATATCATGAAAATTAATTAATCACCACGCTTATTCGGGTATCATACTGAGATTTCAGGACGCTCAGCTGTCACCGACCAGGCCTACTAACGCTTCAATACTTCTCATTCTTTATATTGTAGGTCCGTGGCGGAGCAACCAAGTGTTTTGGCGATAGTGTTTTCTTTGCGGTGGGTTCTACTTCTACCCCGTTACACCCACACTTCCCAGATTGGAACCGCTATTGCTGCGCTACCTGCTGCGCACCAAATTCCTCCAAAAGAGAGGGAGGTTGTTGAAAGGGTTGAAACCAAAATACAAAGTAAAGCTTGCAAATTGGGCCTTTACATGTCGAGGCAGAAAAATTAGGCCGTCGGTGGGCTTTAGGGAGTACAATGCCTAGAACAACCATGCGCCAAATCTGGATCCCTTCGCGTACATCCAGCACCGAGAGAGAAGGCCTGGACATTTTCCGGACACTACCAGCTGCGCAGGCAGAAATTTTTGCTTCTAGCTTCAAAAAAGGATCTGAGAAACTTACCATTGCGTGGGATAAAATGTTGGCGACCTTAGAACACATGCCATTAGAACTGCCTGATCCTCTGAAAGAAGGGAGCCTTCAGCATTTCCGCGCTAGTAGGAAGAGGGCTATGACAGGCCGAGAAGCTGCTGAAGAGGAAGAACGGGATTGTGCTCGCCAAAGACGACGGGAAGAAATGAAAGCTGCAGCACTTGCAGCGGCCAAAGATGCAATTGAAGCAAAGGGAATGGAAGTGGAAGAGGACGCCTCACATGTAGCAGAGCAGTGGCTTGAAAAACAGGATGCGGTTGTAGATTCCTCACAATTTCAAAATGAGAGCATCTAGGTGAGCTCCATAGAGCTTGAATCCGATAATTTAGTATCATTTGACAAGATTCAAGAGGCAGACAGTAAGGGAGAAGACTCTGAGGAGGTAGACACTGGGGAGGGGAGCTCTGAGGAGGAAGGCAGCGAGGAAAATGAGGAAAATAGCAATGTGGAAGAAAGCGAGAGGGAAGATATGAAAAAGGAGTAATACATGCCTTACCCCAGCAGCGACAGCAAGCCTCGACGATCCGGCCGTTATGGACAGGTCTCCAGAAGACTTGCGCCACAGGTCTCACATGAAAGGGCCGTTGTCCGGTATAAGGCCGAAGCAAAAGTGAAAAGGGAGGCTGCAAAGCTGCAGAGGGGGAAAGGGAAAAAGGAATCAAGAGAGTATAAGCTGAAGGAGGATTCGCAACTTTTAGATGATTTAGATTATACATTTCGGCTGGAATAAATTAAATGCTTCAAGTAACTTCGTACTTTTTTATCCCGGCAGAATCTCTTACCGCTCCCGGCGGAAAATACGGGGCAGTAACTTTTTCACAGAAAATGTTACTGCCCCGAGACAAACCACTGGGCTGCGACAGCACCTCCCGCATTTACGACTGAGATGCCCAAGGTGCCGTACGAACCTTGCGATTGTCTGCAAGTAGGCTATATTGATATCTGTATACAGGCTAATAGCCGTGCTGTGAATATTAAACCAGTTTCGGTTTCAGGGACATTATTAGGGCAAAGCTAATAAATGCGCCGCTGAGGAGAGGATCCATACTAGATGGAGAAATATGAGTAGCACTCTAGAGGATGCAACATACAGGTATGTTTGTCATGAGAAATCGGTTGAATTGATTTAACTGGTAGCTATAAGTTGGATTAATTATATTTACGATGTTGAGTATGCTTATAGGGAAGAGGGAACGTAAAGCTGCTGAACGAACGGAGAGTGAAACATCCCAACCTCCCTTATAATCCACACAACGCATTCGATTCACCAAATGCTTCAGACGTAGTATATATATCCTGGACCTATGCCAGTTGCAAGACGATATCTTCTCCAGGAATCGGTTGAGAGAGCAGCGTATTAAGAGTGTATTAAAAAAAAATTTTTTTTTTGGAGAATCTTGAAGGCCTAATGCAAAGAACAGATCTGGATGAAGAAGAAGCATTGAAAAGGCAACTTCAGTGGGAGACTGGTGCAAATTTGGAAAAGAATGTTAGAGTTATCTATAGCTTCTGAAATTAATATTTTTTTGTTTCTTCCTTGCATTAGGATTACAACTTGGATTTGGGTATTTACATACTATGTCAATAGTATTGACAAGCAAGGGAGCTGTAGGGGCGAGAAGTTTTGATAGAACTTATTATTGGTACTAGTAACCAAAATGCATACCTAACAATGTATAGAAAAAGGCTCTCGTCGCTGTCGGAATAGGTAAGGTATTAATGAAAACAGGAAAGATGAACTTATTAGTACATGTGATCGCTTCCAAGGAGCTCATGATCCCGGCAATTTTGTTACTAGTGTCTTACTTAGTGCGCTCATAGGAAATTGAACGTTGGCCTGGCAGTAATTTTTCTAGCCATGGCGTACTTTTTTTGGCCACGGCAATACCTGAGCTTTAAGTTATATATATATAACATATTTGGTGAGTGTGTAAACTGGGAGGGTGCGGAGGGCGAAATGGGCGGACGACGATACAAACGCTGCGAAGTTGACACGAATGCTTGTCCCTCTCATCCATATGGTAACCATATGCGTGCCGATGCTTTTATGTCCTTCTGTCAAGCTCTGCACCAGGCCATCGGTGAATTCGATCGGACATTCTGGTCGGACACTCCGGGTCTCATAGAACCATTTCAATTATTTGTGACTTTGCAGTGCTAAAATTCATCATGCGTTGATGAATGTGACAATACATGTGTGTAATGGCGTCGTATGCCTCCTATTCTTCGACTTTGTCGAAAACCATAGAAGACCAAACAAAAAGGCCTTTATTATTACGTATATTTTACGCAGCCGGGCCCAAGAACATCTGACGGACGGTTTGTTTTGTAGGCCGTGCTCTCCCATCGGTGTTACCGTCCTATTATTATTGAATCCCACTACGAATACATGATACGAGATGTATATATGATACTTTCCGTATAACCATTTGCCGCACAGCCTACTTATATTATCTAATCAGGCGTGAATGACGATGGGGTGATTCTTGGTAGGGTCTCATCAGATGCGAGGGAAATGCTCAGAAAGAATCTGCTTGGTATTTGTGTATGAAAAGAGAAGAGATCAATTTCAAGGAGAGAGAGAGAGAGAGAGAGAGAGAGACAAGACTGGAAAGACGCACAGAAGGACATAAGACGGTTCATAAATGCCTACATAGTATGTAAGTTTAAATACGCTGCAGAAAGAACCAGTAGGGGGACCAATGGGATAGGGCTAAAAAATGCATGTGCTAGCGGGTGGCCTGTTCTGCTGAATTATAGTTATGATATGAAATGTTGCACAATAACTTATTATAGGCACCATAGAAGAAATGGTCGCAGTAATATCTAAATTACCTTGTCTTACATCGATTCGTAAAAACGCATAGTAGGACTGGTCATGCTGATATCTTGCTAACACTGCCATACTTCGCTTGCCATGCAAAGAAGTATAGCAATGCCCCAAGAGGCTGACCAACAAGACAGAAGCTCACCCAGAAAATAGAGTTTCCTATAATTCTACCAGCAGGCTCATCCATTTTCTCTAGCGGCAGGGTAACAGTGATTAGAGGAAGCTGAAGCATCATTCCAGCAAAGGCAACACCTAGGGCTGTTATCAGGTATGCATTGAGAATGTTTAGGATATAAGCACACACCGATCAAGTTGTGGGTCGGAATTCCGACGAGCAGCTCATGGAGGACGGCAGAGAACGTGAACACCACGATGCTAGCAGCTAAGGGGCTCCACCCTCTTCCAACGAGAGGTGAGAAGATGTGTCTTTTCATGAAAAGATATACGGGCTTGTTCCATGAGCGCCAGTACATGCCAACACTCCAGCTATTCCACCAGTCCGAATAGAATTCGCGGTCGCCAAAACGCATTACTTCAGCCAGTGCATTAAGAAGGGCCTGGAAAAGAGCAAAAAAGCCAGCCAGCCAGATTACTAGAGATATAGTGGAGAGCTTCATGATGCGCTCCAAGATAGATGTGAAATCAAGAACTGCAATTTTGTCCAAGGAGTTTCGCAGGACCGGAGCAGCGTATTGAGCTGAAGTTAGCCATATAAAGACAGATAAAACAACAAACTCAATGATGCGTTTGGCTACGAATGACCACCGAATGTGAGATGTTCGAGGATAAACTGGCTGGTAGACCAATGTGGGTGCCAGCCAGAAATATGTCAAGTTTCCAACCGTGATGTTCTGCGGATAAGGACAGGATGAATATATTCCGGGTATCATGAAATTCTCTGACGGATTGAGTAACGCATGGCGAAGATCGCGGTTGGTGAAAGCGTACGAGCAGATCTTCAGCCAGACAATGATTGCATGAAGCTCACAAACGGTCCCGATACCCGGATGATGGATATAGTAATAGACGACGAAGTTCGTAACAACAAGACATAATGTAGCATTCACGGTATGGGCAAATGCGATGAAGCGCCATGTTGATTGGAACGCTCGTTGCTTCTTCTCATCCTCTTCAATAATAGTACCCTTCTTCCTCCGTCCAACAGCTCCTTTAGGTTGCTGGGCTGCAGCCAGTTCGATGATGTAGGCAATAAATAGATGGCAAGGTACAAGGGCAAAGAGAATCGAACCGAGGAAGATATCTTGCCTTCGGTAGTCATGGCACTTGATGCAAATGAGGACTCCATACTACAACGATGTTAGAGCAATAGATGAAGAATAGAGGGCTGTCTAACCTTTATAAAGTTTTCAACCACTAATCGTAGATTCATAACAACTGCCATGAAATTTAGTGGTTTTATGAATCGATGAATGAATATCAGAACTAGGCCCGGGAAATATTTACCTAAAACAATAACCATCAGATTTCTGAAGCCGAGAAAACTGGGTGCAACCGCGGTTTCGCGACTTAAACATGAGTGCCGGATCTGAGAATGATAAGCCGCCACATGTCGATATTTGCGTTTCTTTGCCGGAATCCCTAGGCGTGGAGAAACATCTGCCGAGACAATTCCTTCTTGAGTGATCGTGTGGGACGCCTGCGGAGTCAGAGAGGGGACGTCACGGCTTGAAGTGAAGGCTGCGTCTCCCATCCTAGCCATTCCGCGATATTCAACGCCCTGGGACTGATCAGGATTCAGGAGAGGATTCGAAGTGACTTACGTCCGCCTTAGAAGAGATTGTGGCAAGGCGGGACCGTGGAAAGATGGTATGGGAACTGAAACAATCAAGAGGGGCTGTCAGCCACCATCCGTCTTCATCTTCTAGCTAGCTAGCAGAATACGATCATTGGATGTACATATAGCATCACATCCCAAATACGACTGTGGGAGGGAATCTAGATATGTTAGTGAATAATATCGAACTTATCCTTGATGCAACTCGGAGAAGGAGAGGAAAGCAAGGGATACATACTAATAATATGCCGAAATGCCAGCCAAACTTATTCAAGCAAGCTCCGAGCTTTTTTTAAAGTTAGGGATGATATGACAGGTATGTATGTAACGTATAATGTACATGTACTACTATGATATAGAGGTAGTATTCTGCCCGCTATCATACCGGTATATACTTATGGTATCATACTACATAGTTACTCGAGTACGCGCCATATATGTATATCTACGAGTATGAGATCATGATCTGATACCTAGATTGATGGTACTCCTTATCGATTAATGTATATGTAGTAACTATCAGTACCGAGTAACTTTTACTTTGACTAGAGACGATTCTACCGCTTAACCTATTTAGGCTAGACCTCTAAGGCTTTGAGGCAAGTGAAAAAGTCACGGTTCCAGGTTCAGCCAATCCCGACAGGAGCTGATAAGGTTCGCTACAGATCCACCGAGTCTTTACCAGGAATAACTGCAACCTTCCACTTGGACTAATGCAAGCCATGAGCCGCATCTTTAAGCTCTGCTTTTCTTCCGTTATTATTCCTATCGTATTTGGATTTTTCCTTTTTCATCATAGGATGACGAAAGTGATCAATGATTCAACAGATTTCCGCCTGACCTCCTTGATGTGACCTGTTACTGCGAAGTCGCAGGCATGGCTCTTCCCGATGAATTCTCCAGCGATATCCCGTATGCTGGCCGACCCTCGCGGCCCTATGATGGAGGAGTCGTGCTTTCCAGGCGGCCAAGTACGTTAAATCAAACATGCCACCGCATAATACTTCTCTAACTGGACTTCTACAGGACCAGTGACAGACTATGGGTCATCCATGGTCCAATGGGTGCACACGCGTCGTCCGCGATACAAAGGCTCTCATAGACTAGAAACTGAGAGGCCGAGCGCAAGTTATACCGTTGACGTAAGAAACATAGCTCCAACCCTGGATCTCTCTGGACGTTCTCCCGCCTAATGGTTCAGCCAGATGCTTCCTCCGTTGGCCAGAATTCATTCACCTGCCGATACCATTCCAGTTCGACATCTACACCAGTCGATCGGGAAATCGAAGAAGCCCATCACAGTCGTGAGATGGACACCGGAGGGTAGACGGTTGTTAACGGGTGGGCATACAGGAGAGTTTATGTTGTGGAATGGGACAGCTTTCAATTTTGAGACCGTCATGGACGTACGTCTCCGTTGCTCTTAATTGACTACGTTCCGAATGGTCTTGCTAATCTGGAGCTCAGGCACATTATGACCAATTTCAAGCCGGCGTTACCTCAGCAGCATGGTCACATAGTCATGACTGGCTGATCTCAGGTGGACAAAAAGGTGATGTCAAATATTGGCGTCCCAACTTCAACAATGTTGAGACGGTCGATGATGCTCACCACGATGCCGTTAGGGACCTGTCTTGGTCTCCCAGTGATACGAAGTTTCTATCAGCATCGGACGATACGACGCTGAAGGTGTTTGATTTCACCGCGCGAGCCTGTGACACTGTTCTTACGGGCCATAACTGGGATGTGAAGTCGTGTGATTGGCACCCAACCAAGGGCCTACTTGTCTCGGGATCAAAGGATCATCAGGTTAAATTCTGGGATCCCCGGACAGGAAGATGTTTAACCACCCTTCACAGCCACAAGAATACCGTAACTACAACCAGGTTTTCCCCAGTCAACAACAACCTGTTGGCTACTTCCTCCCGGGATCAAACTGCGAGGGTCTTTGACCTTCGGATGATGCGAGATATCTGTATTCTTCGTGGTCATGAGAAGCCCATTTCATCTCTTACCTGGCATCCCCTTCATTGCTCCTTGATCTCGACAGGTAGCGAGGACGGATCATTATATCATTATCTCTTAGATGAACCTAACCATCCAGCGGGACATGTTCCCACAACCGCCCCCTATGACAGCGCAGACCCCATAAGTACACCAGCACAGGTTATCTATCCGGCTCATCGAATTCAATTTGCCCATAGTGCTACAATATGGTCTCTTGACTGGCATCCTCTAGGGCATATTCTAGCCTCTGGCTCGAAGGATAATTTCACTCGATTCTGGTCCCGGACTCGACCGGGAGAGAATACTTACTTGAAAGATAGATTCCATATCGGGGAAGAAGCGGCAGAGGCTCAGGGAACATGGAGCCGGGGATTTGGAAAACGCCAGACGCGCGAAGATGAGGAGTTGGACTTCCAAGAGGAAGCAGAAGGCCTAGTCGATCAGAAGAAATTCACACCTTCGACTCTTCCTGGTATACAAACTTCCATAGAAGCAATCGGCTCTCAAAGTCTATTACCGGGAATTGGCATCGCGCAGCCTCCCCCACCGCCCGGATCCACCCCGACACCCAATATGGATGCCAGCCGCTTGGCTGCAATGCTTGCTGGCTCATTGCCACCGCAGCACAGCAGCCTTGCGCCACAAAACCCCGGTTTGCCTAGTTTCTCGTTGCCACAAGCCTCGCCGGGAACGCCACCACCAAATCTAAACCTCGCACAGCTTCAGAAGCAGCTCTTCTCTCGTCAATGGCCGCTCAACTTTGTAGCCCCAAACACGTCTTCTAATCCTGGTGTAGCCGGCCCCCTTATGGCAGGCTGGATACCTGGGCCCCAGGATCATGTTCAGGCCGATGATATTTTAACCGAAGAAGGCTTCGGTATCCGGAAACGAGAACCGTTGCCCAGCCAGTACGAAAGCTTGAAAGAAGAGCAACGGAAAGGAAATTGGCGCAATGCTAGATAAGATGCGACTAGGTGTTGCGGTTGTTGGGTACCTAATTGTATCGAAAAATGGAGGCAGGCGTTCGACATTTCATTAATCTGAGTTCATCAAGTAAGCTATAGATTCCTTTAGGAAGCGGATGGGCGTTTTATTAGTACCAGGCGCCAATGATCTCGAGATATTAACTCTATATAATTCAATTCATTAGGTCTATTTGCTTTAATCATCGGATGCCTTGTAGAGATGGGGGAGCTTGCTCATCTTCGAAAAGGGCTGACACTACCTATAAGCGATCCAATGGTCCGTGATTGAATTTACCTCCCACTTCAAACATATCTAAAGAGCTCCTTGGATTGGAAACCCCGACAGAATCAATACAAGGACATTGATCCACGCCCAAATAAATGGAATCCATGTTGACATCGCTAAGTTCCCCGACTCATATGTTGCTCCAAGGCTTTTTGAATGATCAGTGTTGGATTCATTCCACGATTCTCGCCCGCGGAAGAGGAAACTCACATCAAACCAACTATACTTCCAGCTAGAAGAGCTTCCAAACCACCGCTGACAACATATACAAGAGGAGCTATCCAGATAACACGCCAGTTGCGCCACTGAACCGCGGCCGCGCACAACGCCACAGCAAGATGCACGCTTCCATATAGAATCAGCGTCCACAGTAGCGTGAAACGCCATATGTCGTGTATATAGTAGAGGTAGTAGTCAGCTTGGCGGACGGGCTCAAAGAAAGCGTTGTTGAGTGAAGGGAATGCGGGAGGTTGATAGTCGATGGGGACGGGTCCGGCCATGATTAATTAGTACATGTATTTAGTACTTATTGTCTGTCGTCTTCGATGGATCCCGAGATGCAAATAATACATCCTTGCCCTTACATATGCTGAATATTGAGCACCATGGGGATGGAAGGCATACATTGTATGGTAGGTTGTTATATTAGTACATGTATTGTATGTAATGTAATAAGGTGCTCTTTAGGCATGATGATGCCTGCATAGGGTAGATAAGGAGAGATGTTTTCATTGTTTGCATCTCCGCATACACCTATCATATAACTACTAAAAAGTTACTTGCATACGTATTAATCGGCAAGCACAGGAGGAGGCCATGATGCTATCTGCTATCATTGTGATTACTAGGTACTCCTCCGTATATGATATTCCATAGTATGATTGATATGCACAAGTAATCCACAAGGCTACTATGGTAATGCATGCGTTGGGGGTTATTTTTACCTCCTGCAGTTGCTCTAGGGAATGGCGACCGAACGCTCACTCGCTACCTTATTGCGCTCCCTCCAGGTCGCTTCAGAGCCTCAAGATGCCTACTCGTGAGATGAATAGTCGCTCGTCAACCTCCACACTTCGAGATAGCTAGCTAATAAGACGCAGACTCCTCCCGACCTCGACCAGTTTCCTGTCGATGCTCACAAACCCACTGAATTTGACGCTCCTTTCAACGCAGCTCCTAACCTCTCCGACAATCTGGAACCATCAGGTTGACTTACAGACATGTCGTCGAATTCTCGGCGTCTTTCATACGGCCGCGACAACGGTTTTGCAGGCAAATGAGCCTGATGCCAAACGTCGAGGGCTTCAGCGGGAAGCTTGGGTGAAGGCAGTCGTTAAGGGCGCGGATGAAAAGTCGCCGCGATGGCGACATATGCTTCTGCTCGCGGGTATCCTTCTCGGATTTGAGGGCCAGAACCGGCAGGGCCTGTCGCCGTATATTCGGGGCGAGCTGGAATCAGCGTTGGTCAAAGCGACTCGACTGGCGCTAGGGGAAAAAGAACTGCTTGACGAAATTGTTGCCCATTGCACGACAATGGTTTTGAATTATACGTTCGAGTTGCTCTCGGACTGGGAAAAGAGTCAACTTGATTATGACTGCCTACTGCCCTTGATAGTCCAGACAACTTTCTTTTCTGATGAGGGCTTGGAATGTGCGTATTTCTTGGGCGCAATCGATCGGGAAGTCGCTGAAGTGCCTGGGAAGAAGCTCAGGTGGTCATCCCAGTCTTCGACGTACAATCATGTGAAGATGATCACCTCAAAGCCTTTAATATCCTCCTTAGGCCCACTCTCACGGCTCATCGCTTATGCCTTGGAGAAGGTCCGGGATCCTGGCCTGATATCAGATACCCTCAATTCCGTATCCGACTTTGTTCGTACATTGATGATACAGTGGCGTCAGAACAAGCTCTCGGAAGTCGATCCTTCAGAAGAGGCGGGATTTTTGGACGCGGAATCGCTACAAATGACGCTCCCTGACCTGTGGCGGTTACTCCGATCCTGCATGTTTTCAACAACCATCATTCTCCGCGCAGTATTGGGGAGGGTGCTTGTTGACCCTATACTCGCTGCAGACGACAGTAAAAATCCCCAGATCTCCGAGGGCTACTTAAAGATCACTGACCATTTGCTAGGCGCACCTTTTCTTTCAATCCAGACTCTCCATATTATACGTAATCTTTATTTCATCACTTCTCGCATTGGTCGGAATGCGTCTTCACAATACGTGTTTGTTAACCTGACTGCAATAGATATCCTTGCGCGATATCCCGGCCTCGTGGAGAATTTCCTTCGGACCATTAAACCAAACGAGCTGGGTCAGATCCCAGACCATCCTCTCGAAAGGTGTCTTGATTTATTCTTTCTGAATACCATTGAACATTTTACACTAGTCCTATCCCCGGAAGTGAACAATGAACTCGCTATCTCCGCAGCGTTGCCCTATATTGCAGCGGGGGGTGATAATAAGTTACTAGCGATATTTGAAGCCGCACACAGTGTAGTGCTTGCCGTCTTCGCTGCTCCGAAAAACGCGGACATAACGGCAAATCATCTTCCTTTCTATGTTGATAATCTCTTTATGGTGGGTTCTGTCATATTTCTAGGGGAGCTTGATCCATAGTAACGACCTTGCGGCAGGTTTTTCCTGAAAGTCTCTCGCCACGTCAATTTCGCCTCGCTATCAAGTCTATAACACAGATCGCCACGCCACCCTCTCCCCTTGCGCAGAGAGACCCACTCCTAGCCTCGGCTGTCCTCGAACTTGTACACGACCATGCTCTTCGAGCATCCTCAGCAGCACTCCCACCGTCCCCACCCAGCCCCGGACCAGTTAGCCCCACAGATGATAGACCCCTCTCTGAACAAGCTGTGCTATGTCAGGCTCTGATAGATTCCTTTTGTTTCCTCCGGGTGGGAGATCTTGAAGAGTGGCTCCCATTGACCGCGAAACTGATTAACGGTATCCAAGATGCTGACATGAGGGAAGCTTGCATGGAACGCTTCTGGGATGCCATCAGCGGTGGAGAAATGGATGTTGAGCGTGCTCACTTCTGTCTCACCTGGTGGAGCACCCGTGGTGGGCGGGAGCTTGTCTTGTTCGGCGCTGAAGTTGAAGCGCACCCTAAGACCATTGCAAACGAGGCATCCATAAGCGATTCTATCAGAACATTCACCCCGGAGAGTAAGTCATGATATCAAAGAGGATTGTGTAAATGAAGACTCTTATCTGCTGTTCTTGGGCGACACAACTAGTGTTTGGTGTTGAGGTTAGTATGATTGCCGAATACGCAAACTCATGTGTGTTATTACTCGATGTATTCTTGATTCCCTAACGATGGGAACGAGGGGCGTAATGGCTTTTTTCCCCTGTTGTTTTTCTCACAACCGCCATTCCAACCGTTTCTTAGTCCTTGGGGTTTGGGATAAGAACAAAAAACGGCGCAGAAATCCGCGCGGGTAATTTACAGCTTCTATTATAGGTTTTCCTCTTGTATCGGCATCATGGAATCCCAGGAATTCCTACCCATGTATTCTGCCTATAGATTACATAGTCATCGCCGAAGAAGCGGGACAGAAAACGTTCCTCACCTGTGATAAATAGCAAAACGGTCAGCGGAGAATCAAGCCGAATAGAGCTTTCAAGCAGGTGGGGTTAATAAGGGGTCCACAGAACGCACTTTCTATCCGGGAGGCAAAGAATCTCCAGAGAACAATCGCATAGGCCCAAAAACAGATTAAATTTTCCAGTATCAATTGCGTCCCGAGGCCCCACCAGAAGAAGCCGAAGTAGCTTGGATGCCGAAGAATGCTGTAGACACCATGCGTGACCAATGTATGGCCCTCCTTGCGCACAACCTGGACCGTATGATTGAAACTGGTGCCAGCCTGTGCCATCGCAAACGTCCTGACCATCTGCCCGCCGATGACAAGCAGCAATCCAATGGCCAGTTGGAGTTTCAAGTTCCCGATCGAGGCCAACCAGCCGAAATACCCATGGGGAAATAGGAGATGGGAAAGGATGCACTCTACGATCGCGGAGCCATGAGCCACGTTGTAAGCCCAACCGTTGGAAGTTAGCAGGAAGGCCGAGACGGATGCATGTTCGGTGTTGTATCTCGCGGTAACGTAGTATTCAAGAAAATGAAATAGAGAGAGCGACGCGATGAAGAACGGGATTCGCCAGAGCCGAATTGAGAAGGAGAGGAAGACAATGGTAGAGCTGATGGCAATCCCGAGCGCAATCCCCAGAAAGAATGCCCGCAGTGACATCCCAGCGAGGGACTTCTTCCCTCCCGCATCGTACTGATTCCTATTGAAGGGATCGGGGTTGTAAGTAGGCGGTTCAGAGAGCTGGTGGTGTTCACCAGACTTGAGTGCCACGTCCACATTGTCGTCCCAGGTTCCGTTGCCGGGCAGATTCGTTTGTGATGACATCTTGTTCGTGATCTGTGAGGTGAGGTTGTAAATAGAGATGGAAATGTTGCCCAGGGGTTCTCGGGGAAGAAGATGATCAAAATCAAGTCGAAGGTATCATTAGTTATTATATTATATATTAGTTATATGATCAATGATATGATCATAAACCAGCAACCGGCAAAACAAAGAAGTTTCTCTTTGGGTCACCCAGCCCAGTCCGCGAATGAGATTTGTCATTCTGTTGCTCCTTCCCTTCATGTGATAGGTACTAGGACTAGTACGGTTTAATCTGGTGCTTAATAAAAGCTTGATAACTCATAACTCTAGTGATAACTATGATATGTATAATCTATAACTAGATGCATTATTACCCGGAATGATCTATCATATACTATATACTGAAACTTCGTACGGCCGATTCTCAGTTTTTGATCTTCATTATTCGGTCCGGGCCATTATCAGTTTTCCCCCCCGCTGCATAACAATTAGGCCCGGAATGAGGACCGAAACTAAATTTATATATGTTGAATACAATCACCTAGCATTCTGATCTTCGGATAGTCCTTCGTATTATATGGAGTTGCTTTCCATTAATCCCTAATGAAAGAGCACGGTAGTACGGTAGTACTAGTCCAATATTTAAAGGAGATACATAAGGATGTATATACATAGGAGAAAGAAATGACATCATTGGTCATGTCAGCATGTTTATGACCCTATAGGTACATGGATATGCGTGTATCATAATCATGAAGGAAAGAATGTCTGATTGCCCTGCAAGATGAATGAGTAGGCCCACAATTTCCATGTAGTGCCGTTTCGGGGGGAGCCCGTTTTTACTTGCAAGGCGTAGCCGCAGCTTTAGCGGCCTGTTCCTCAGGTAGGAGTCCTAAGTATCAACGTCTTTGTCGCTCCTCGACTGCTACATAGTAGACTTGTAGCCCATTGAGCTCTCAGGGAGGGATAGAGCATCGAGTTGGCTCTTGATGATCCTTGAGAGTTAACGTTATGTCAATAGGGTGGGGACCTTAACAAAACTTTGAGACTTACTTATCAATGGATCATCATTCGATCGCTGTCGCTGGAGAAACGTTGATCCAGTATAGCCAACTCACATGAGCGGCTTGGGCGCACTGATGCGGCAGATCCTACTCCCATCTTGGAGGGAGTAGCTAACTTCATTTTACGCCAATATCAACCTGACAGTATTTCTTCCTTTAGGCGGCGGCATAAACGGGAGACGGTACCCACATCGTCACAATCTGTTTGTTCTGGCGAAATTCCGGCCCAATGAGGATGTTCCACTCTTCCTTCGTGATAGGGGTGACATCAGAAGCAGACACGGGCGTCCGAGGCCCTCGATTCGGATGTAGATGATGTTTGGAATGAGTTGCACTTTTCGGAGGGGTTGGCTGTCTGGCGAATACAGCGGGCCTGTGAACACGAGGTCGTCCGGAAGAGAGCTTCCGGTGAAGGTTCATCTTGGGCCGCGGAGGTGACAGTACGATTCCCTCGTGCCCAAACTTCGCCTGGTATGCTCGTGACACTTCGATGAGGAGATCTTCCTTGATATTCAAGTGACTGTAGACACGATAGAAAAAGGTCTTGCTGAAGGGCCGGCCCTTCAAGTCAATGATGCTCTGGCGGAGCAGCTTCACGCAGGAGTTTAGGTACATTTCCGGGGGGAGGTCAGTGTTTCCGCTAGACAGAAGAGAAAGTCTGCGTTTGAAAAGATAGATTCGGTCGATGCCCAACAGGGTTAGACCTTCTTGACTGAAGAGAACTGTGTTCTGCTGAATGGATTGCTGAATGAGATAGTCGTCTGTCACCTGAAGTTGCCCGTTCTGCGAGATCGCGTCTGTCCAGCTTCGCCCAAGTGAAAACTTCTTGGCGCCTTTCTCAAAGATGCGGTAGAAGGACTTCCATGACTCCTGGTCCAGCTGTGTGATGGGAATGACGATCAGATCGGAGCCCAGGCCAGTTGGAAAGGGCTGCCCGCGCCCAATCAGGAGGCTAACATGCAGGGACTTCTGTTGCAGCTTAGTAGAAATGTACCCCAGAGCGGGCATGATGGAAGGTATCAAAGTATCAGCATCAAAGTCGAAATCCGGTGACAATGGGGGTGAAATCATATCAGTGGTGATACTGCGTGTAGGGCTCGTTGGGATGCTGACGCCTGCTGGACGGGGGATTCGCAGGACACCCATAGCGGATTTAGTTAATTCTGCACACACAAAGACAAAGGCAACGGTTATTAGAGAATCCAAGAGCTTGGGACTCAAAAATGATCAACTGTTGAATGGATTCAAGCAACGGACTGCTGAAGCTTTAAGAATGTTAATTATGTGGGATACTGTCGGTCTATGTCCCTAATTAACCCGTCATTTCCCACCCGCAAGGACGAAAGGAATTTCTAATGATAGCAAAGGGCGGGGCCCCTCCAGCCATTCAGCGCTCGTCATGGAAGGATGACAGCAGAGGGCGCTTACCCCGCACGGAATCATTGGTTGACGCCCCTTGATAAAAATAGTATACAAACGGTGAGCATAACTTGGTGTAAATTCATCCTTCCGGCCAACCACATCACCCATGCAGTGATAAAAATAGCTGCCTTTAATCTCCACCCAAGATCTAATTGTCCATTCATAAGCTAGGAATTCACGGCTTGGCAGGATCACCTAAGCTATGACTGTGTATGTGATGGAACATGTAACATTCCATGATCCGTATGGACACTGGGGAAAATATAAGGAGCACCCCCCTCCGGATAACCACCACCCTCCCCCCCACCTCACTTTACCAACTTGGTTCTAGCCCTATGCTGTATTTTGGTTACGCCTTGAATACCAGAATAATCT
>JAHQZX020005563.1:0-20012 GCA_019804575.2 Pseudotulostoma volvatum
ACTGCCCGTAGCTACGCTTTAACGAGGTTCTTGAAGATCAACTCTTCCCTATCGTAGTAGAGCTCTTTGAAGAATTCGCATAACCCACTGTTCCACCAGTTGTATCCTCCCTCGCCATGTCACGCCTGAAAATTCGCGATGTGATGTCTTGCAGTGTTGTGGTTTGCGCTTCATGATCTCAGAGAGTGTTCAAGCTCGGAGGTGAAAGAAATCACGTCGTCGGTTACAGTTGAGAGGTTACTGACACCGGACACCACGAGAAGGTAAGAATCCATTGTCCTAACTGCTTGACGAGAGCAGCTATCTAGTGTAAGCCCACCGGAGGCTACCCTTAATATATACTACTGGCGTTCCTCGACAAGCTTTTGCCCTCGGTAGTTCTAGCGGTTACAAATCATGATACAGTAAACCCTGCCTATAACGAACTCCGCTGTAACGAACCTGCGTTATAACGAACGGAACACCATGTCAAATCCAAACCCACCCACCCTGATACAAAATTCGTTATAACCAAGTACCACGTGATTCCCAAGATCCCTCGTCGACAGGCAACCTCAAATACTCAGAAAGCTGCACTGCATGCTTACCATCAACTACATCCTAGTTTATCAAATAAAGATCTCCGACATTGGTTTCAGACTAAATTTGATCGTCCAATTGCTCCCTCGTCTGTTTCCGAGATTCTTTCCTCCCGCTATACGTCTCTTGGTACTACTCCGTTCGCTGCAAAATCCGTTAGATTGTGAGCTAGCAGTAGAGGAACATTGGGGCTTTCAACTGATTGCTATAGGAGAAAGGAGATTTCTATGTGGAATGTGACGCGGAACAACGGTGGGCGCTGGGAAGCGCTGACATGATCCTGAATTTTAAAGGACTTGTTGAACTTCAGGCACAAATGAAAATCAAGGCCTGAACTATCAGTAGCACAAAACCAATCACAGCTCTTACCTCTCATTATTATTTTCTATTCCATGATGTTATGTCTTAGATTTCTTTGTTTCTAATAATTATTGTCTCAGTTATGTTCAGTTTATGCTCTTATGAAAGTTATGTATATAAGCATTTAAAGAGAGAAATATCTCTCACTAGAGTTAAAAATTCAGGCTTGTCATTCAGAACAAAAGTTCCACAGGACTAGTATATGCATGTTATACATGTCTTACTTATACAAATCTTGCTTATACAAAAAGGTGTCCTCAACTCCCGATCCTCAATCTCTTCTTTATACCCGCCGTGTTCCATCAATTCAGTTCAGATGCGAGTCAGCTTGACTGCAAGTCACCTTAGCTGCATTAGCTCTCTGTGATACTATTCTTGGGAATCAGCCTGCTAAATAAAGGATGCCTCAAAGGGTCCATACAAACACACCAGCTATCTATAGTAGCACATCTCTAACGGAGATGCTAAACTTAGTAGCAGGGTTTGCTTAGGAATCAGCTCTTTAGAGGCATACGCCACCAACTTTCCGATATCCCCGAGTGCATAAATCTTCGCTTAGGGATCATTCAGCTCTTTGATGGCATACGCCATCAACTTTTCGATATCCCCGAGTGCATGAATCCTTTATTCCAACAAAATCCAGATACAAAGAAGGGAAGGTAAGAATAGCGGCCAGAGCTGGAAGAAGCCATATACGAATGGATAAAGCGGGCTGAGGGACGAATCCCATGAATAGCGAGACAACCCGAGAGAAAGCTCGCTTCTTTTAGCAGAATCTACCTGTCTATAAAGATAAGAGTATGCCGTCCTTCAGCAATGGCTGGCTCCATACATGGCTTCCAGTCTAGCCTATTTGTGATTTGATGGATATCAATTCCTTTCTTAGCCTTATCGACGAGAAAGTCGAGCACTCTATTGGAAAGATTGATGAAGATATTCTCTCTCGATATGGTCCTGAGGCCGAGATTGAATCGGACGAGGAATACGAAGAGTTTCCTAGAATATCAATACATGAAGCCTTGGATGCACTCAAGAATCTTCGTTTATATGGGGGGCAACAGGATAGCGGAGACCAGGCCCTCATACAGGCTCTAGACCGACATGAGAGAGCCCTCGCCTCGAGAAACTCGAGCAGGATGGTGCAGGGTGATATTCAAAGCTTTTTTGGAAGTAATTAGTATAACTGTACTCTATAACGAATCAAGAGGCCTAACTATTCCATTCGTTAGGCAGGGTTTACTATATTAGACTGGCTTTGCGAGGTACGTATAACCGTTTACCCGAATACCAACTAATTAGAAAGATACTACAAGTAGTTGCTCCCTTCATTTTTTTGGGTGAGGATTATAAATTAAAGACGGATGCGGTTTCGAACGATGAGCTTAGAATGATACCTGAGGCTACCTAGGTATGTAGTATTGAGGACTCACTGAACAAAATGTTTATTTCATGCAATGATAAGAAATATAATCATGTATCCGCTGGATTATGCAGTTAATAAGATCGTAAGGAATGTAAAAGGAAATACTGTAGGGGTGTGATATTCATCCAACCCGAACATGAGCTTCTGATTGGTCGTATTTGCATGTGCTGCCACAGTAAAACTTGCCGCACTCAATTCAAATCTTCTCGATCATAACAACCATAAGAGCACTACCAGGTGCCATTCGGTACCCTCCACAGTTGACTAGGAACTTTCAAGTTGCGTCCTAATACAGAGACTCTAAGTCCTCCACCAACACAGGACGTTTTCGATAACCTGGACGATGCAGTTGCATTCGCAAAGTCTCACGCCAAGGGCCAACCTTATCTGGGATAAGCATAAGAGGCGCGCAGACTCTATCTCCAGTGCGATAAAGGTGGCCGGAAGTGTGGCGAAGGGATTGTTCGAAAGACTGGCACGCGAATGACTGAGTGCCCATTCGAACTCCGCCTGTTTCGCATTGATCGAGAGAGCGACCAATGGAAGATTACTGTGTTTAATGGTTCTCATAACCAGAGCCGCAGATGGACCAGGCAGCATGCACAGTATCACCGCCTTACAGAAGAAGAGACAAAGCAGATTGGAGGGCTGGCAAGGGCGGGTGTGGCTCTGCGATTTACCATCAACTGCCTCCACTAGCAGAACCCAGGAACGAACATTCTTTACAATGCTAAGGCGGCGCTAAAGAAGCAGCGACTTCAGGAGTATACGCCGATTGAAGCTCTTGTAAACGAGATCGCACAAGACGAGGAAGACTGGTAAGGGTATAGCCGTGGTGCTCGGCGTAAGACTTTGCGAACGTAACCGCATCGACCAGGTTATCGAAAATCTCCTGTGCTGGTGGAGGATCCATACTTGGAGTCTCCGTATTAGGGCGCGACTTAAAAGTTCCTAGTCAGCTGTGGAAGGTACCTAATGGCGCCTGGTAGCGCTTTTGTGGTTGTTCTGATTGACTGTGATAAGAAGAGTTGAATTGGGCAAGTTTTACTGTAGCAGCATGTGCAAATACGGCCAGAGACTCATGTGGACAAGTAATATTTCAGGGGCTGAACGAACATCACACGCCGTACTGTATCAGCCTTTTAAGTTATTATAAACCCGTATAGAATACCATCTAATTAATAGATTAAAGAAAATTTCCTGCTGGACCAAGACGTGTACATATCATGAGGACTAAAGGCTAAATAGATATCTTCGAGCAGGGCAAGGTCTTGGAGCCTAGTATTTGTGTTTATCCTCACCATCCGCGAAATCAGGGGCCGAAGGAGGACGGTGTTATGGTTACGTCTGCCGCAGACTATGAAGCCGGTTCTACTGGTCTAGGATATATTCACGTTTTACCCCTGAGTGTTCGAGTTATATTGTAACTGTTTGGTTGAATTAATAAGAATCAACCCCTTTGAAGAGGCTATACCTATTCTTCCACTAGGAAGTCCTGCTTTTCAATTGCGAATTTGCGTTCATATAGCCTGCTCTTTTAAAGAAAAGATTCCAAAATTTACTGAAAGCATTCAAGTCGTGGAGATCTTCGACTAGGTAGTAAGCTACCATAGGCTTTCTACTTTGTGTGACAAGAAATGCTGCTATAAGGTGGAGACAGCAACGCCGAATTTATGGCTTAGATAGGTCGTATTTCGTATCATAGGTATATATATACATTTGCATTATACGTGGCCAAATGAAGATGCCATAGCTAAGGAGTAGATGATAAGTGGCTATATACGGAAAGAGCCATACTTTTTTCACGTCACTGATAATGGATACTTCTATGTATTAGCATGCTTGTAACAAATGCAGAGCCATGAAAGCATCCGACCCATTTTACGAAATTATTGGGTATCGCCACGTCAACAATTCCCAGCCCTTTGCAATAGCCGTCTCTCGGAAATACATAGATAGATCTGTGAATCTCGGCTTTTGTCAAAGCCAGCTGTATGTAGCTACTTTATAATTAGTATGTCGAGTCACCGATCTATAATATATGGCATCATACCGCCTTGCAGTCAACTATATATTGCCGGATCCGGAAGCAGATATATACCAATGATTTAGAAGAGCTTATACTTAAATGACACCAGTACGATGTCTCTGCATGTACTTAACGTATAACGTATATGTATATGGCATTATTTAGTAATTGTATATGCATCCGTATTTAGCCTTTCAGCCATGACCGACACCCGATTCACAGGTATGTCCCATACTTCGAATAGCCGACCTTCTTTGACCGTCTCACCTTTCCCTCACCCCAGTCACCGCGGTTTTGGGCCTCAGATGCACTGCTTGGCCATGTGCGTGCCACCCGCTTCCGTAGGCTACTTACCCTCATCTCATGTATATGGCATTAGAAGTAAAGTCGATATGCTATACGTATATTTGGCCGAATAGTGGGTATTAAGTGCGGTTGGTACAAACAAAATGGGAATTAAAGGAAAACAATCTATGTGAATTTGGGGATATAGCCTAATACCATTGTATATTGTGGATAAGCATTGTGAATAAAAAGATCCAATGAGCATCTCTATTCTCTATGCAGTTTAACCCGGATCACTAGGACCGGCAATTACTTAAGGTGTGCAGCGGCCGGTAAATCGCGGATATAGACAGCAGTCCCTGACTGTGTATCGACCGCACATCCACGCAAGGAACCGCTCTAGACCAAGGCCATAACCACCATGAGGGGAGGTTCCATATCTGTCGATTTGTTCATCGATCATTAGCTTCATTCTTGCTGGTGTTAAGCTCAAGTACAGCCTCAATCAAGGCTGATTGACACCGAGACCCTACGACCTATAGAGAGGGCACTTACTTGCGCTGATCTGTGTACCAATAGTATGGGGCAGGGTCCATTCCCTCCTTCTCATACGCTTCCATGAGTTCATCCCAATCATCCATTCTCATACTTCCCCCAACAATTTCCCCTACGCCGGGCATCAGAACATCCACGCTTTCGGTGACTCGACGATCTTTGATATCCTTTTTCATATAAAAGGCTTTGATCTCCACGGGGAAGTGGGTCAGGAAGATGGGCTCGTTAAGGATGTCTGTCATCTTCCGCTCCGCAGCCTCGGCAATGTCATCGCCAAATTGATGTGGGTTACCTTCCTCATTAGGGATATTATGTTCGCACAGCCATTCAATGGCTTCTGAATACTTCATGCGCCTGAAGGGGCGAGGAGGCAGCGTGAAGTTCGGGTTGAGATGCTTGACATAATGAGTGATCTGAGGGTCAGATAAAAGCAAGTCGATAACGCGGCAAATGACAGTTTCTAGGTTGTCAAGAAGATCATCAAATGTGATAAAATCTAATTCTGCTTCAATATGGGTGTATTCAGACAGGTGACGGCGGGTGAGAGACTTTTCTGCGCGAAAAGAAGGACAGATGCAGAAGATGTCTCCTAACGATGGCAGGCAGGTTTCGAGATAGAGCTGGGATGACTGAGTGAGATAAGCCCTTTCGCCATAGTAGTCAAATGCGAACAGTGTGCTGCCACCTTCGACTTGCGTCTGCACCATGGCGGGTGGAGTTACCTCCAGCATACGATTCTCCTCAAAGGTCTTGCGGAAAGCTCTCAGGGCGGCTGCGCGCACCTTCATCACAGAGGAAGCGGTTTCGCCGCGGAGCACGAGATGGCGGTTGTCATAGAGTGTTTGGGGATCTGCATCAGGGGCCACACGAGTAGTGATAGCTTCCTTATCGCCTGCGGCGCGGCCAATAACGGTGAAGAAGTCGGCATGCAATTCACGGTCATTAGGGGCGTGTTGCTTAGGTGGCACAGCACGCATTTCCCCATGGATCGCCAGCGACGATTCAAGAGTCAACGTCATGGCGTCATAGGTCCTGACCAAATCTCCGGCCAAGACGCATTGTAAATATCCATAACCGTCTGAGAGTGTAATGAATATAAGGTCTTTCTGAGCCCGTAGACGGTGTACTCGGCCTAGTACTCGAACGCGTGTTCCGGGACTATCAGAATTTGCAGTGTACAACTTGACAATGGAGGCGTCCGTCTCATCTAGTCTAATCCTAACCGGCTTAGGTAGGGAGGTATCCTCTTTAATGACGACTTTTTTTGCTTCTTCTAGAATCAATTTGCGTTTCTCTGCCTCAGCTCTTTCTCGGATAGCTAATTCTTGTTCCTTAGCTGCCTTCTTCTTGCGCTGTTCTAAGAGGCTGGTCGCCTTCTTTAGTGCGGATTTCGTCGCTGGCTTCCACTCTAGTCTTGTGTCTTCACTCTCACCCTCGCCAACCGGCCCAGTGTGGGATCTGCGCAACAGATACTGTATGCCATCGGTCGTTGGATGGTGTTGTAGGAGGGCGTATACAAGAGACTTGAAGGGAGACGAGTCCGTTCCGGTGGCAGTTGAGTCATCTTTTCCAACGTCTTCGTCAATGAAGACGGAAATTGTCCCCGATGACATTATGAAATTTTCAATATCTAGCTCGCAAATAATGCAGCCAGAACGCTTTGGATTAAGTTCTTTATTTGAGACAGGCTTATCGGGAACAACAATTTCAATGATAGTACAGCGACCACTATCTACAAGTGTATTATACTGTCCTCCGGTTAAATTGTTAGACTGTAAATTCTTAAGCCGTAGAATTTCCGACTTACAAGTACAATCAATCCAGGATAAGATGGAAGGCTTTTATGGGAAGGAAGACCTATATTGTGAACGAGACTTGATTTCTATCTTTATCTTAAGGCCTGCGGGGGAGGTGAGTCAGGCAAATCGCTTTGTGGAATATATTAGTCTAATTATAAGCCTTTGCTCAGAATACTTCGGAATAATATTAACCCCTACTTTAAACTAGCGACTATGAGCTCAGGCCCACCCCTAGCAAGACACTAAACCGTTCCGAGCCAACCCCGGTGGCTTTTAGTTCTATGTGGCTGAGGTGGCCTGGGCTGGAGCCTTCTGGAGAAATTCATTGCTTCAACCACACCACACGGGATCGTAGAGTTATAAACACTAGGTTATAGAGCATTGATTATTATTAAATATGATATTCTCAAATAGTTGAAATTCCAACTGCCGGAGGAGCCTATGGCGTTTGAAAAAAGGCAACTTTTAGGCACATGAGACAACTGAGTACTTTGCCTAAATAGGAAATGAACCCATCAGGTCAAGTCATATGATAGTTATCAAGTCGATCAAGTCAAGTTCATGACTTGGTCAATGGGGGGGCTTACTAAGCCATAAATCGACTAGGCTGAAAATGTGGCTTAATTAGCGGTGTGACCAAGTAACTAGCTTATCACATATGTATACTATGATACATATGTAACTTGTTAGTGCGTAGTATCATAATACTTTATGATTTAGTGGTGCTTGATTGAGGTTCGAGGCAAATCCAGGCAAACATAGCAGAATTAGATTACTAATCAAGTCACCAAGTCAAGTCAACTAATCCTAGATGACACGAACGTGGTGTGAAGGGAGTTTCTTCCATTCGAAGTGCCATTTGCCGAATACAACTCCATTAAGTGTATACAGCTATATTTGCCTAAAATCGGTAAGTTTTTAACATTAGCCAACGCCGTAGGAGGGTATCGCTTCGACTTCATCGTCCCATCCGAGTTAAACTCGACTATAAGGGAGATATTTCTTTGGTCTGAAGAAACTGCTTGCGGTATTGGATCACGTCTTGCTCATGGCCATCAAGAAATACGCCCTTCTTGACGTCTGTCAGGCACCTGACATATAGTACACTGACTGGATGACCTACCAAGTCATCCATTGGGCCTTTTGGCGTTGTGGTGTAGTGGTAAAGTCAGCACCCGCTGCCTCACAACGTCCTCGCAAGCAAACCCGAGCTTTTTCAGCCATGTACGTCCTGTTCTCGATGTTATTCCCATCTTCTTAGGCCTTGGTGTACCGTCTATTGGCTTGATCAAGTCTGTGACTTCATTGACTGATGTGTTGATATCACGACGATATTCTCCGAGAAAGCCTTTAATAAATTGGGCAAGCTTATATGAATTAAGCGCTATACGACGTTAGTTTTTAAGTCATCATGATAATATGCCATTTGATATAGATAACACTTACCTTCACCTTCGGAGATGGCAAAATCCCTCACAGGGCAAAGCACGCCCTCGTCCTCTAGCCAGCTTAAGTACGCCTTATGATTCTGCGAACTCCTAGCCATTCCCTTTCCCGCCGTATGATCTTCTTACCAGTGTGCTTGCCTTTCTTGAAATCTGCGGCGACCAGTGTTGCCATTGTACGCCGCCTGCCTAATTTCAAGGCATCCTTCTGCTGCTGCATATAGAAAAAGCTCCTTACGATCAAATGTCGGCGATAGAAGTCGCTTGTTGGGGAAAGAATACGGCCGTATTTTTTCACCTGCTCTTTTGGCGATTCAACCAGCTTTTTCAACTCCTCCAAAAGATGTCGCCCGGACTCTTCACCGGAGTGATTGACCTCGTCTGCACTGACAACCATTGGCGGGGTCATGGTTTGTGTTGCCTGGGTGGTTTCGCCTCTATCCTTCTCCTGTTGCTTCCTGACGAGGCCGAGAATATTTGCGGTGTTAGCACTTGCATTCTTGAGTTCGCGTTGTCGCCTTCGTTGGCGCATTTTGGAAGACTTTGAAGAGTCGCTATAGGAGTTTCGCAGGTTGGACCCCTTCTCGACTCCCTTGTGCCACTTCAATTCATTCGGAGCTACCTCAATTCGGCTCCTAGGCTCAGCTATATTGGTAATGAACTCGTCACTCGAGTCCTCTAAACTTGACTGAATACTGCTAGTCTTTGACAATTCAGAGCTTAGCTCAGCTGCATCGTCAGTCTGGGGTAAAGGTTCCGAAGCAACCCCACTAGACAGGGTTTCTGTAGTTGCATCTGCTGGTACCGCGTCATCACTCAGCCTTCGAATTCTTTTCGTTTCGGTCTCGGAGTCTGGTTGCAATGATAGGGTTGGCAATTTGCGTTTCGTATTGGCTAGGCGCTGAGCCTGAGCCTGTCGCTTGCCTAAACGAGGCAATGTTGACAGTGTTATGGTAGTATTCTTGATTGGGTACATTCATTGTCCCCTGAACTTACTATGATAGTAAGTACAGTACATACAGCCTATCTACTTATTCGCTTTTGCTTTATTATTGTCCTTTACTACTGCAGCAATGCCAAAAGTATCCAAACAGAGAAGACATCTGCGGGTTGAACTGGAAGAAAGGCTCCAGGGTCAGCCTGGCATCCACCTTGTGATGTTTTATTCGAAATATTACCCGGAGCTAAATCATGTTGAACGGCTCTGTGCCATAGTAAGCAATTCGTCCAAAACCATTGCGACTATACATACTTTCAATGGATTGTATCAACGGTCTGTATGAAATGACATATTAATGTGATGACTTCAAGACTAATGTCATCTAGCGCTCAATTCACATAAGTTTGCCCAATTTATTAAAGGCTTTCTCGGAGAATATCGTCGTGATATTGACGCATCGGTCAATGAAGTCACAGGCTTAATCAAGCCAATAGACAACACGCCAAGGTCTAAGAGGATGGGAATAACGTCGAGAACCGGACGTCGATGGCTGAAAAAGCTCGGGTTCCCTTGGAAGGGCGTCAAGAAGGGCATATTTCTTGATGGGTATGAGCGAGAAGACACAGTCAAATATTGCAAGGAATTTCTTTAGACTATGAAAGAAATGTTGTCCTACATGGTCGAGTTTAACTCGGATGAGACGATGAAACCGAAGCGATACCCTCCTACGGCGTTGGCCAATGTTAAAAACTCAACGATCTTAGGCAACTATAATATCTGTATGCACTTAATGGAGTTGTATCGGCAAAGAGTGGCGTATGGCACTTCGAATGGAAGAAATTCACTTCACACTAGAAAGCATACATTCCTGGTGAGGATCAATTTGTTATGAGTTCTGATTTCTGTAAGCATTAACGTTCGTGTCATCATTTGTCATCAATCCTGTGGTTTGCTTGCACGAAACTGTATTTGGGTTGAAAATTGGGCTCATGATGGCATATGGAAATATATTACCCAGTTAGTTATGACACAGGACTTCAAGTGCCAGTGTATTCTACCTAAGACAAGGGTCTATATGTGGCATTATTGTACATATCGGTCTTCGCCTGGGACATAAAAGTCTTCGATTCCCCCGGTTTCGTATGCCACTCCTTGCCGATAAAGCTCTATCGTTTTCATGCATCAATTATAATTGTCCAGTAGGTATATTCTGTTGGAGCACTGGAGCTAGATCCACATAAGAGGAAGCTGCTAGAAGCTATTGACACCAAGAATGAGATACACAGTGATGATTTTCCGTATTAGGCTTATACCTCTTGATCTAGCTAAGAATCTCTGAGGATTTCATGCTCTTTGTATATCTCTGGTTTTGTCGAACAAGCTTGCCACTCTTTATTGCCACTTCTTGCCACTTTCCATGGGACTCTCCGTATGTGGCGAGTTCATGTATGTCACTTGGCTTGGGTTGTGGTTGATGCTTGGAGGAGGCCTCAACATAGTTGAGGTTAAGTAGAAGGATATTTTACTGCAAATTGCTGAATGTATAATCGGGAAAACTGTTTGCCATAGCACCAGAATCGCTCAATATGATTGAGCCTGCAATATTTGGGATAGAACATCACTTGATAGTCGAACATTACAATGTTTCCACAAGTATATACTCCTGGCTCATAAAGTCGGGCTGTATTGAAAGCAAGCACTGAGCACAGCAACCCATATGTTATACTAAGATCAGCTAAGGCTTTCAATATTTTCCCAACTTGTACCGGGTGAGAGGCTTGCTGTTAGAGGTGCATTTCGGAGGGAGGCAATCGTTCATATTCTTCACACTTTCCCACTGGACATCGTTTCTCCGGTACACATGTACATTCTCTCTTCCGTTTCTCGCAAGCGTCTTCCTACTTCCATAGTTACCGCCGTGGACTTTCGGTTTTTTGCAGGTGTCAGACCTCACACCCCTGGTACAAAGCTTGCAGTTTGCGATACCTTGGCAAGTGTTGCATTTGAGCTTCACATACTCTAAATTAAACCCGCTGCAGGCTAGAGTCCTCGCTTTTGCAAGACTCTTTAAATTCATTTCCAAGTACAGTAAGTACTAGGCGTCGCATTTCTTCTAAGAAGTGTTTGCGATATTCGAAAATATCTGGCCGTTCATTTCCATCAATGAAAATCCCTTTTCTAACCTCCTTTTAACTGAATCCGGGTCGGCGGAGCCACCTCCTTGTAGTCCTTGAACGGATCCCTGCCTTTTTCTTAATAACACCTGCCTCCTTATTATTAATTTCATAACCCAAGACAATTGCTTCTTCTATATCCTGAATATTGCCAATTTTAGTTATGAAGTCAGGCCAGCTTTTCTTAATATATTCAGAGACGATTTTTGTGAGCTTATAAGAGGCTAAGCCTATTTATCCCCAAAGTGCTCCAGGGCAAGGGAGTTAGGTTGCATCATCATACAGCTCCGGCTTAGAGGGTGATGTTCGATGATTTGTTGTCGCTCTCCATTGGGTTCATCGGAACTTACATCCATCTTATTGTTCCCTTGCCCATGTCCTTGCACTGGCTACATGCTTTTTGCAGCTCCCCCTTGGCCCCCAGCTGGAAACCTTCTTGCCTTCAACTTAATGAAGTTCCTTAAATGTCTTCTCTGATTTGATACAGCCATTGTGCAGCTTCTCATATACGTAACTTGAGGAATAATAGGTGTAGATAGAATGGATTGATTACTAGTAATTATTTGCATTGTAAGAGCATGTATGAGAGAATGTAGCGCCTATACACACTCTGCCCTTTTGGGTCTAGTTCTTACTTGGTATCTAGAGTTTATGGTATTCTGGCTTTCGATCCGTATCTGACATTAATATCTATTGTATTAAGTTACGATCACGTGACTGATCTGAATTGAGTCAAAATATACTATAGGATCCGATAGAGCATACTATTCCGCAACTATGAGTGCCAATAACAATAACAATAATCACAATAGACGAATGACTGATGATAAATAGCGGGGCAAGCGGGATGATAACTCCATGTATAAACGGCGTACATTATATTGGGTCCTAGGAACCTCAACTGCAATGTGTATGTACAGCACTATAAGGTATACATTAAATAGCTGTGGAGTGGGTTATAAGGATGTTGCTTCAAGTTTGATCATTAAGGACCTTTATTATGAATCCTATGTCTTCGATTAGTAGATCCATTCACTACTTTGCTCCATTTCTAAGCGTGGTTGGGCATCTTCTCTGGGCTTGGCGAGACTATTTTCTGTTCATAGCTGGACGCCAGTGAGCCGCCATACTGGAGGTCGATGGGAATGTGTTGATGATTGACCCAACTATTATAAGATTCAAGAGCAGTCGCGCTGAACCGGATCACGGAAGGGCTTTGAATAATTAATTATCATTCTTATTAGCAGCTTAGAAGTCCTAGCCCATCCGTGAATGGGGCCTTCTCTTGTGACGGTTTCTGGCTAGTTGGAACTCTTCACACACATCTCTTTTTTTCTCTTTTTCTTTTTTCTCTCTCTCGTTCCTTTCTTTCTTCCTTACTATGATTTATATGAGATCAATCACCCTTCTTTCTAGTTGTTTTCAAAGGGGACTGACTGAACTCTTTCTCCCCTTTACAGATTGCTGACTCTTTGTCTCGAGGCGCCAACCCTAAAGAAAACCCTGGCAGAAAGTTGTTGCTGGCGTTACATAATAAGAGAAAGTGTCCCTGACCTCTTCCATCTTCCCGTCTTCGTCTCCTCGCCCCTTCTCTCCCAGAACTCCCGCGGCTCTCTTCCCTTCCCTCCCTTTGATCTTCTTTCTATACCTTCCCCCTCTCTCCGTACATGGCCGTTGCTTCTTGCATATCCTTCTCTGTTCCTTGACTTCTCACATTCTTTTCTCGCCTATCTATCTATCTATCTATTCTTTATAATTCAACAAACCACTCGCTTGATAATATCAATTCCCTTTCACGATCCCTTTTCCTTCTTCCGAGCCCCTTACGCCTTTGCTCTCCGCCAGGGGACTATCTCACCTTAGTGCATAATCGTTCATTCGGCAACGCACATTTGGATTTTGTAATCGGTCTTTTCGACGCCGTCAGCGATTGCTTTTTGTGTGAAGGGAGCATTAAGAGAGTTCGACTTTGGTCCCAGTCCTAACCGTCACCCTTTTTCGGCCTCTCTTTTCACTGCGTGGGTGTCTACGACGCGAACGCGATAGGACCCAAATAATCCGATTGATAGGTATGTTGCTTACTGCTTCTCTCTAAGCACGCCTTGCACATTGCATTGACAACGAACGTGCTGCGTAGGCTCCATCTCTATCATCCAGTTCCTTAACCTGGGTCTCTTCCTTTTTCTTGCGCGGCATCTGCATTTGTTCCTGTGTTGCGTCCGGTGATATTGGATCCCGGACATACCAACTGTCAAAACGGCTGTACTCGCTTCCCACCCCTGGGACACACTTGTCCTGCCGCCTCGTTTACTCGCCATGCAAACGTCCGAGGCTTCGAATGTATCTAAGAGCACTCGTCTTGCCTCGTCGCTTTCAAAGCTGTCCAACGTAAACCCTGAGCACACCGGTTTCTCCCACGGCGCATTTAGCTCGAATAATCCGTCGATCCAGAGTTTTGGGGACCGCCATAACCGTCGCGTTAATATCCCTGCGATTAACACGGCATCTACGGGGCAAAACCCTGGGGACCTAACCGCCACTGGGTCGGCCTTTGATATGAATTTCACCCCCCTCCTTCCGTCGCAATTGTTGCTCGGAAGTCCCTTCCAACCTGGAACCCCATCAGCATTTGCGTCTCCTCAGTTTGCCAATCTTGGCGGCTTCTCGCCGGCGGGCCCTTCAACTCACGCCCAAAGCTCTCAGAATCAGTTTGGTAGTCCCACTCAAGCGCAGCAGAGCGCCATATCTCCCCAACTCTACTCCGGTTTGATGACCGCTGAGGGTTTTGGAGGCTCTCAGCTTTTGGGGGGACCCCAGTCTCCGATCGGCAGTTTTCCAAGTTTAGGAAATGCTGCCTTTGGAGCCCCCAATGTCTCTGTTCCAGTCGGGCCCGGTGTCATGACGGGTACCAGTCGCACTGTG
The DNA here is from genome assembly GCA_019804575.2 of Pseudotulostoma volvatum. Classification (NCBI taxonomy): domain Eukaryota; kingdom Fungi; phylum Ascomycota; class Eurotiomycetes; order Eurotiales; family Elaphomycetaceae; genus Pseudotulostoma; species Pseudotulostoma volvatum. The sequence goes on from JAHQZX020005563.1 coordinate 14,512, forward strand.
TATTTGGGGAACATTCCGGCAGAAACTTCTGCGGAAGAAATTTTGAACCATGTTCGCAGTGGCCAGATAGAGTCGGTTCGTTTACTACCAGACAAGAACTGCGCCTTCATTTCATTCCTCGACAGTAGCTCAGCGACCCACTTTCATTCTGATGCCATATTAAAGAAACTGGCCATTAAAGGTAATGATATCAAAGTTGGTTGGGGCAAGCCGTCTCAAGTTCCCACCTCGGTCGCTGTTGCCGTGCAGCAGTCTGGCGCATCCAGGAATGTGTATCTTGGAAGCTTGCCGGAGGATATTACAGAAGAGGAACTGCGGGAGGACTTAGGAAAATTTGGGCCGATTGATACGGTAAAAATCGTGAAAGAGAAGGCCATTGGCTTCGTGCATTTTTTGTCTATCAGCAATGCGATCAAAGCAGTGACACAACTTCCACAGGAGCCCAAATGGCAAACCCCGCGTCGTGTGTTCTACGGCAAGGATCGATGCGCATATGTCTCCAAAACCCAGCAACAGAACGCTGCACAGTACCTTGGAATTGCCCCCGGTTACGCGCATATTCTTAACAGCGCTGATCGTGATCTAATTTCTAATGCACTGGCCCAGCAGTCAGTAGCAGCGGCGGCCGTTGCTACGACAGCTGGAGGGGTGAACAATCTCGGTAATCGGACCATTTACCTCGGGAATATCCACCCCGAAACGACCATCGAAGAGATTTGTAATGTGGTCCGGGGAGGTTTGTTGCATCATATTCGGTACATCCCCGACAAACACATCTGCTTTGTCACGTTCATCGACCCCACGTCAGCAGCTTCATTCTATGCCCTAAGTAACCTTCAGGGCTTAATGATTCATAACCGAAGGCTCAAAATTGGCTGGGGCAAGCATTCTGGTGCGCTGCCACCCGCGATTGCACTTGCAGTTAGTGGTGGCGCCTCCCGCAATGTATACATTGGCAATCTTGATGAGACCTGGACAGAGGAGCGTCTTCGCCAGGACTTCTCCGAATATGGTGAAATTGAGCTAGTTAACACTCTGAGAGAAAAGAGCTGTGCATTTGTCAACTTTACCAACATTTCAAATGCCATTAAGGCTATTGAGGGTATGCGGAATCGTGAAGAGTACAAACGCTTCAAGATCAATTTCGGCAAGGACCGCTGCGGTAACCCCCCTCGACAAGTTAGCGGCAACTCGCAACAGAGCCGTGGTTCTTGCCTCGACGCACCGCAATCACCATCACCGGCCTTAAATGGCTTTCAACAAAATATTAGTCAGGGTGGTTCCCAGTCAAGCCCAACTCGACCAGCTGTATCTCCCGGTCCAGGCTCAGCAGTGTCACAAGGCGGTCAACAGAACAGACACCCCCTCCAGGCTGTCTCTACTCCGTCAACTATTTTAAATGCAGGGAGTAACAATCCGTTGACGATGTATCTCAATCACGTTTCTGCCCAACAGGCCCAGGAACAAGAAAACCGTCTTACAGATCCACTTACACTGGCTGCGCTGCAGCAACAACAGCAGCAGGCCCTTGCAAATCAACAAGCCGCTTTGTATAACGGAGCGGCTACTGGAGAGCTTGCTAATGGCGTAGCCATTGATGCTCCATTACATCAACCCAAGGCCCCTAACAACAGTTATCTGAATGTCACAACTGGTTCTGGTCAGCATGTCTCGACCGGTAGTAACAGTCTAAATGTTCCACGTGTGCAGCACTCTCGGGCCGTCAGTTTACCCTCCTTTTCTCAAGAACCGTTTGGTCCAAACGCGAGCCAACCGGTTCAAGGTCGACCCGGAATAGCCCACCAACCTCAAGGGAGTTTTTCGAGTTTTAGTTCCGCCCTTGGAGGTTTAAACCACAACGGATTTGGGTTAGCTATTCAAAACGAAGGTTCTCTTCCAGGCTGGGCTGAAGAGGAGATTAGGACCAAATAACACACTTATCTTTCTATGCCCTTATCGTCCTGTCTCTTGTTCCTTTTTTTCTTTTTTTCTTTTCTTTCTCTTCTATTTATCATATCCTATTCTTTTTCATCCATCCCTTTTAATTTCTTCCCTTTTCCCCTATTTCGAACGAGCACTTCATTTCTCTTCATGTATTGGTTTGATTTAATGTCTTTGTCTAAACGTCTTCACTTCCTTGGAAACAGGCCTAGTCCATTTTAATATTCCCCCTTCTAAAAACATTGTATTGCTAGCTGGCTATGAGGTTTTGTCCTTCTGAGAGCTGTGCGCAGCTTGCGGTCTAAATCGATGATGAATTCTGGGGCTGGTAATGCCCTAAACTGATTTGGTTAAGTTCTGTTCTTTCATAGCTCCATTCTGCCTACTTTTCCACTTATGACGCTATTTCTTTTATTATAGCTGAAGAGCTCCCCTCTGAATCTTGAAGAAACGGAAGACTAGAGCTTTGTGGAAGTAATGGGAAATGAGGGGACCTCAAAAAACTGGAAGAACCGGAAAGAGGGGATTGAGCTACAATTTAGCGACATCTAGAAAGTAATACAATCGTGTGCCTCTACGGGAAGCACTCCTCGCCATCCCAAAGTCTCAATCTCTTTTGGGCGCTATTAGAAGAATATACATAATTGCAAACATACTGTCTTCGACCTCTAATATGGTGGGGGATATCTTATACCGGTAGTTGGATGCCTCAACACAACCCATTACAAGTAACTACAACCATTTAAGAACAATTGAAGAATCTAGAATTTTTCTCTAGGGTCTGTTCTATACATGTAAATTCCTAATTACTTGATAAATTGGGGCTGGGCTGAGTTGTAATGGGGAATACAAGGCAATATTTCGGTGAGAGAAAATTCCTATGTCCGCCTAGCTTATAAAGTCACGGGTTATAGACAATTCCCTTTTTTAAATATACTATTCCTATTTAGTACTAGCCCAAATAATCACGTGCCATTGGTAATCTGCCTAATCTCGATCATTGATAACTATAACTATACATCTTTCATTTTATGCTGATACATTATCATGCGATAAAACCCATTGTTTTCATCATAACTCGGCCCAATAAACGCAGACAATCTATAAGGAGGATGGTTCATGACAGGGAGAATATTATGCGTTCAAAGACCAAGATGAAAGTAGACAACCCAATCCCGAAGCATAATATAACAGATTGATAATTCTAGTTAAGGGGCGATCTTCGTAGAGAGAGAGACAAGAAAAGAGACAAAGGAATAATAAATACGCCACTTATAGTCATGTGATCCACACCCTAGACCGTCACAATCGGTATCCAATGTAACGACCCACTCCCGAAGTGTAAGTATTGAACTGCTACAGGGCGGTCTATACTAGGATCCAAAGGTGGGGAAGAAGAAAGAAAAGAGAAAAGTAGAACATAAAGGGGAACAGAGGACAGATAACTTACATCTTAGAGAAGCATTAGCTACGGAGCGGGGGAGGGCTGTGTTTTATTGATGAAAGAATGGTCAGCATGACAATATACGAGGCTCTAATAAAATGGATTCAATTCACTGAGAGGAAAAGGGGAAGATTCCCGTGATCACTAATGTATGCGTGTCACGTGTGCCAAGGCTGGTTTACTAACTAATGACAAGCTTCGAAAGCAAAACAGTTCTAAAGTATATATATATATATATCAGCGAGGTCACACCTTTATCGAGCGCCGCCCGCTAGAGAAGACTTAGACAACAGCAACAGTGTGAGAGAGAACACAATGAAAAATACTCAGAAGATAACGGCAAAGGGGAATCATGCCGAATCATTCCACTGGGTAATGAGGCGGAAGAATCGGGGGTAACATTCGTAATTTCTACACTGGGTAGCAATCGGTTTAAAATACTGTATATGAGGACAAATCTATGTGCAAAAGGAAAAAAAATCCGACCAAATGTCCGCTACTCGGGTTCACCGCCTTTGATTACGTCCGATCCAGCCCAGGCTTAGCACTGGATCTTGTGATAGCTAGCCAAATCTAACATGAACTAAAGATAAAAAAGCTCTTGATTCAAGTTAGGTGCTATTATCAATAAAATACTAAGTATGAAGAAAGAAAGAAAGAGACAAGTAATGATCTATTTACATCATAGGCCTACTCGGCCACTATTCCACTTTCAGTAAGGTGCTGCTTGTCTCGTGATCTCGTAGGTGTGACTGATCGTCACAGATCTAATGAGTTCCGAGGTGTTAACACACGTGACTTATTGAATCAGGCTGACCTCAGTCTTAATTACGTATAGAATACTAGAATGAAAAATTAAAGGCATTAAAACAAATAGTAAAAAGAGAGGGAAAAAATTCACACTGGTTGTTAATATCAAAAGTTATCCTGACTATTCACTGCACCTGTCGAACCTTTTGGCTTGCGCCCTTGGCGTTCCGCGCTGATTTTTTTTCTGTGAAAAAAAAATTGCTGATTTTTTTTAAGGTGCTAATGGTCCGCCCCCTGCTACGCCCCTGTCAGGGACGGCGGAATCTTAAAACTTGCCCTAAGGGTTCAATTTTTTCTGATTAGTAATCAGGTAGTGGGAAGCCCCGAAAAAGTGAAAAGGAAAGAAAATCCGAGCCAAATGGCTACTGCTCTATATTTTTGCATCTAAGGAAACCCAAACATGACTCGTCCAAATAAGCGAGCAGTCCATCTTAGACACTTACTAAGGCCTAGAATGCTCTCGGCGGAAAAAGGCAAGATTGGAGGAGCAAGATTCTGAGATCTCTTGTTCTGATACCGATTATGAGTCTGACTCTGACCAATTGAGCTTGGGGTCGAGTTTCGAGACCGGGGAATCACGGGAAAATGATACACATCCATCCCCTACCGATTCCAAGGCGATCTTGAGCTGGGAACAGGGAGCTGTAAGGATCGTACGTATCCTTCGTTACTTGTGGTTCAGCGTGACAATGTGCTAGTCCCTTTAAATGCAAGAAGCATCTACTAAATGATGAATAAGAAGAGAAAGAGGTAAAAAATGCGATGTTAACTTTGATTTCCAAGATTATCGCTAGGGAGGGAAAAGGGAAGAGTTTCCATCCTAGCTACGTTTCTAACTAACGATCGTGTCACGTGGTCACGTGAGGGATTGGTAAGCGCTCGGCCTTACAGGAGCAGAGAAAGGATTGAGAGCTTCATACAGGTTTGTCCATTATGTGTCTCTTACATACAAGTTTGATAAAACATAGAATAACCACTATTACATAGATTCGGTTCAACGTCAACCGGCATGTTCAAAAGGCAAAAAGACTTTGAAATCTTTCTAAAGCCTGTAGAGTGGCATTGTAATAAAGGAGGTTCTCTTCCAAATCAAGTCGGATTAGAACGAGGAGCAACGCAAGAGACAAGACCTGTAGAGCCCTGTAAGGATGTAAAGACTGCGAGAGCTTGCCTTCCAAGTGCAATTTAAATAGTGAGGTCAGCCCATTCTCTTATTATCCTGTTGATATTGACACATATTTTAGAGTGTTGCGCTCGGCAACTTCTTTCATCGCAGCCAGATTTCATGTCCCAGAAGTGTGAGATT
>JAHQZX020005564.1:0-72515 GCA_019804575.2 Pseudotulostoma volvatum
CGTAAGTGAGCTGTCGGCGTACCTCATATTAAGAGGTGCCAAGCCCGCTCCACTATACCTCTTCCAGAAATGGGGGGGGTGTGCCTTTAGTGGCCTCCTAATAATATCACCCAAATGACAAGATACAAGATCGATACGAGGACGGTTAAGATAGATTGATGGAGACAATCATATTTTAATTTGCACCAGTGAGACTCCATAAGCATCATAGTTTTCAAAACTGGAATCTCACTAGCATTTGCTGACCTCGCCCATAGTTTCCACTGGTCTAGTTTATACCAGTTAACATACAGGTACACCCAGAGTCTGAAGTAGTTACGAGGTATCTATACATCTCCGCCATGCATTCTCGGTGAATTGATCCTGAAGAACGGTTCCGATCTGGAATGGGTGCGTGTGACGAATGCTCAGCTTTCTGCCTCCGCACACCGCCGGAACATGTTGTCCTTTCCTTCCTTTCTCTCCTCTTGTACTTAGTATTCTTGTGATATAGTGCCTAGTTAGAATAAGCTCTTATTAGATTTGGCTGTCTATCACATCCTCGACGGTATAAGTCTCCAGGTGGCCTTCCTTATCGAATTTTATCACTCGAGATTGATATTCATAGTGTCCTTCTGGCCGAAGTTCAAGTTGGAATGTGGAACTAGCCTTTTATGTTATGCCCAATATGGAACTCAAGTATTCTCTCGTGTTAGTCCTTCTCAAGCATCTTATTGGTTCGCCTCGCACTGAAAATTGGTACCCGCCATTATTAGTCAGTGCTCAGGTCTGCGCTATAAATATTTCCCTATTTCCCCTCTGTCCTTTAGCCCATTTGTTAGAAGACCGTATTTAATGCAATCCCCCTTGAATATCGCCTGCCTCTAACAGAACCTGCTTGAATTCGCCGAGATATTCGTTAAATTCCTTATTACCTTGTTGTAAGTAATGCAAATGCTCGTTGGCCTTTACCTTCCTATGTGTGTCGGGAAGTGCATTTGTTGGAAGAACTTCTCGATAATTCCCCCCTTTATAAGCGAATCGGCCTCGCCGTCATCTGCGGTTAGCGAGCTGTTAGAGAGTCGAAGACGGGAAACGCTCTAGGTGTGATGACCCGATCAACATAGCTGCTGGAACCGAATCACGGGATTGGCTGGGAGAATAGTACAGAGACTAGCCCACAGGAGCCTCCTTCCGCAAGATCCCCTTTCTTTCTTTCTTCCTATGCTTAATATTTTTGTATCATAGCACCTAATTAGAATTCAGATATCCTATCTCTTCTCTAGTTCTTATTAGATTTGGCTGTTTATTACACTAGGACCTGTGATCATAGCAGAGTGTGTTCGGCAGAAGTCGTTGCCACACCTTGATGACACAATTCCAAACACCCGATAGTGATTCAGAACACGATTATTTCGTCGACTTAAACATAGGAAGCCTGGCGACAATGCAGCAAGCCAGAGCGGAGATAGCCCGCTTACAAGCAGTTGTGCAAGGGCAGCAAAGCCTAAGCACCCTACGAACAGGCGACCGCGGCCCATCCTCCCTGACCATGAGCCCTATACTGGTGAAGATCATACATAACCTATCCCCCAGTTCGAAAGCAAACCACGGGTGAAACTCCGCGTGGACAAGGAAGCTCTTGGAGGGGTATACGAATGCTTGTGGTATGCCTTTGGCCGGCTGAAAGATAAGGCGGCACAACACCTTCACCCGCGGATGGAGGTATACGGGAACAGTGATGTATTGTCGGAGGAAATTATCGAAAAGTTCTTCCTACAAATGCGCTTCCACTTTGCTGACACACATAGGAAGGTAAAGGCCGACGAGCGTTTGCATTACTTATGACAAGGTAATAAGGAATTTAACCAGTATCTCGGCGAATTCGAGCAGGTTCTATTGGAGGCAGGCAGATATTCATGGGGGACGACGTTAAATGCGGCTTTCTAACAAATGGGCTAAATATGGAAATGCGACAAGCTCTCATATCCCTCCAAACCTGCAGAAAAGTTTGTGGAGTATTGCCGCCAATCGCAGAAGGTCGCTGACAGGCTTACGGTACTCTAACGAATTCAGCGAAACCGCAAAGGCAAGGGCCGCCAGAATTCCACTCAACCGCGTTACCCACACATGACTGCCGCCTCCAGGGGAGGAAACTGCAGACGCAATGTATTGGGTTCTAGCAGGTGAGGAGTCGAATTATGTGCAACGTCGTGCAAAATCGGTGCCGGAAGAGGAAATTGAGAAGAGACGGAAGGAAAACCGATGTATGCGTTGCGGTGCCTCCGACCATTTTAAATACCGCTGCTCCCATCGCGCTGCTCGTCCTCCCGGTGAAGGTAGTAACAAGTCTAGCCTAGAGGACCGGAATTGGATTCCAGTTTTGAATCGGATGACACAGGGTCGGAAAAAGAGTAGCTCCTGCGCAAAGGCGCGTGTGGGAGTGATGGGAGGAGTTGAGGTACCAGATGACGTAAAAGAAACTCCGGAGAAAAGTACACCCCTATGATTGCCCTCCGTTAGAGATAATTGCAGTCCTAGACCGGAAATACAATGCTAAATCGCTGTGGACTCAGGTTGTTTCTCCTATGGAGTTATTGATAAGAAGTTCGGACATAGAAACCAACTCCAGCGCATCCCCATTAGACCACGATCTATCAATGGCTATGGTGGTGCTAGCGATCAGAGATTACTGAAGTAGCGAAAGTCGTGCTAGATGAAAGCATTGGAAGGGAGCAAATTGCGATGCTCTATGTAGTGCCTCGCCAACTACGACATGATACTAGGCCTACCTTGGATAGTCCACAACAAGGTCCATCTTAACCCGAACGGCCCCTGTTTGGAATTCGAAGATAGAACTTCAGTGATTCGACCTACTCCCGAGTGGAACACACAGTTTGACATATGCCCTAAAGCGGCCACGGCTTTCTGCATATTAAAGCAGTGTGACAAGTTGAAGTTAAATATCCAAATCTTCGCTGCGGGCCTCCGAGTCAAGGATATTGAAAAAACCCCACGGACCAAGATATACTCAGATTCTAAGATCAAGCTACCTCCGCAATGCCATGAATCTCTCGATGTTTTTGACGGAAAGAAGTCGGTCCAGTTACGGCCATTACACGAAAAGGGTAACAAAGTTGAGCCGCCTTGGGGCCCGCTATATAATATGTCGCGAGAAGAGCTATTCTTACTAAGGAAGATGCTCTTGGAATACCTGGACAAGGACTTTATCCGTGTAAGCAGTTCCCTAGCTGCGGGCACCTGTACTATTCGCACGAAAGCCAGGTGGTGGTTTACGCTTTTGCTCCGACTCCCGAGCCCTAAATAAGCTAACAAAGAAGGATCAGTACCTCTCCCGCTAATCCATGAGACATTGGAGAGGATCGGCAAGGCACGGTGGTGTAAGACGCCTCGCAGCCTTAGCTGTAGTTGCTTCTTAAGATATTCTGAGAGGAAACTTGGAAGAGAAATAATGTAGGCAACTAAGAATATTAAGGAAAATGGCAAACTTAATAGTCTCTTGATTCTTGAAAAGTATCGTATTTCGGCATCGAATATTACATGTCAAAAGTTAAACCTAGTATTTTAACGAAAGATCAAATAGAAAGAGACTTTCGATATTACATGCGCGTTCGATCTCGACCAACCGCCTATCGCTTTTGGCTCTAAACTGACAAAAGCTGACAAAGGTGCCCTGAATCGTGACCCCGTCCCGTTGACAGAAGCTATTAAATGTTTGGCCAGAATCATTTGAGACATTGGCTGTTTCCGATTCCAGCACAGAAGACAATGATGGGTGTGTACGAGTACTGCTAGTAAAACAACATTTCATTTAAGTTCTTTTTATGTTTGCGACACGTTTTTCTCCGCTTTCCCTACTTATTTATCAACAATTGCACTTCGTACACCAAGTTTGATTTTCAGACTCCATTTGAGATAATAAGTACGTGTCGGATAACTTCAAAAATACGATTAGTATAGAGTATCGTAAAAACACATTGTAGGCAAAAAAAGGTAAACAGAATGGGGCGTGATATTCGTAATTCGCCCCACTCCTAAAATATTATTTGACCACCGGCTTAGATAGGAGAAGCTTGACAAATATTACCCGCTCACCTCCAACCTGCCTGCCTTTCTGATTGGCCATATTTGCACACGCTGCCGCCGCAGTGAAAACTTGTAATAATCAATCAACTTCGTACCTACGTCGCGTGCAGAGCAAATGGCCATAATATCTATATTGTGATAATAGAAAAATACTTTCATTTATATAGTCTGAGTAACAGAACGAAAGTTAGGGGGGCGAGGGCTTTCTTCTTACATAGCCGCTTGTCTTTTGCGCCCTTTGGCCTGCCACGCTTCCTGGAGCCTTGAGTAGTAGCGCTATTTTGTGTTGGCTGCTCATCTTGAGTAATGCCCTGATGGTGACTAACTGACTTACTTGGTTCAGAAGCACCAGCAGTTTGTATAGCAGTCGGCATATCAAGCTCATAGTCCGAGAGCTTGTACCATGGGCAGAGCGAAGGTTAAGGGTTCAGGCGGTTGCGGCGATCTCTCGTAGGCCAGTAGAGAGCCCTAATTGCTCGCCCGGTTTATCGCGGAGTGCGGCGTATAACTGCCAGAGGAACAAGGCAGCGGAGAACTTCGAATCGTAAAAGTCTGGTCCGATTTCCTGAACGTGGCGATTGTAATCGTCCAAGAACTCATACACATCCTGAACGCGTTTCTTTCGTAGTCTGAACAGGGCACGCCAGGAATCCCTCTTTCCGGTCTCGGGGTCACCCAGACATTTCAGCAAGAATTCTTTGAGCGACGTCCACGTCACCTGTTCGGTAGGTTTGTCATCGGCATAGCTATTCCACAAATTTGCCTCGGTATAGTCGAGGTCAGTGATGGCGTAATTGAGGATCTCGTCAACACCATCATAGGTGTCGAGGCCCGCGGCTCGGGCGTTGGATTCTACCTTGGCAACGAAATGACAGTAGGTGGTGTAGTCCTTCGTCGTGTAAGGCTCCTTTAGCTCTGCTGGATCGATAATTTGGGCGGAGCCGGGTTGCTTGTGGTAGCGTCTAGCGTTTCGGAGCGGCCACGCTTTTGGGATTCACTGCCCATCTGATCAAGACGTCGTGAGATCGTTAGTAGATCGTTAGTAGTGCCTGCATCATGATATGCTGAGGTTCGTCCGATGCAGATCCCTGTTGTGTAGCACTAGCTTGAGTAGGTAAGGGTCTGCCGGGGGTTCGCCTCGTTCGTTGATGGAGGCGAGAGGGTGGTCAGTTCATGCCATAAGGCTGGCCATCGTGCTGGAACCAGCTTCCATGCTGTTTATCGGTGGTTGCGACACGGCACGCTTTCCCAATCTTTTCGATTCCGTCATTGCTGGACGTCACCGATAGGTTGAGTGACAAAATGTAAGGATAGGGGTGTTAGCTGCTTTTTTGGAATTGAGGAGGAGGCTCAGACCATGCTGGTTGCCGTAGGCTATTCCTTCGTCGAAGGATTATTCAGGGCGCATAGAGATCAACTAGCTAGGCCCTGAGGGAGCACCATGAGATATGTACATAGTACTACTAGATAGATCTAGAATAGGAGGCCTTGTGTATAGGAAGACCACCCCCTAGGTTCGCGAACAATCAGAACCGGTATAGCAGCGTGATGAACTCAGTCGAATATAACCTTTGCCAAGATGCTCTTCGATGTATTTCTTAGTCACCTCAAGTTCTTCTGCGGAGGAGTAGCCTTCAACAAGGTTAATCTCGTGATTTTTTATGTGGAGGTATTTTTGAGGCCTGTGCAAGTTGTGATTACTAAGACAATTTAGCGTCTTGGCTATGGGTACTAGTAGCGGCTAGATTGACCCACGTCTTACATATCGCGGGCTATGGCTATGATAGGTTGGCCCGTGCGAGGACTGGAGACTATGTTGGCATGTAAGGTAGTTTTTTACCCTTCTATATGGATGTTCTGCACGTATCTTTCAATCAACCTATAGCCGGATATTTTATTCTATTCTACCATCCTATCTTTAGTTTCGTTTCCCTTTCAAGTACCAAGGTACCTAACCCCAATCAAGCCATTCGCACAAGTATAACGTCATTTACCATATCGTGTCTTGGAGACAATGTCACTATCTCATGATAGCTACACGATCGCATGGGTTTGTGCATTGCCATTCAATATGGTAGCCGCCAAGGCCATGCTAGATGAGATTCACAATCCCTCTCAGCCCCCAACCGATCACAATGCCTACATATTTGGAAGATTGTTTGGCCACAATGTGGTTATTACGGGATCACATCTACAGCGACCGCGCTGGCCCATATGCTATCGACGTTTCAATCGCTTCGATTTAGTCTGATGGTTGGCATTGGAGGCGGAGCCCCTAGCAAGAGCACCGATACTCGGCTTGGCGATGTTGTGGTTGACAAGCCAACTGCCACCTCCGGTAGAGTGATACAATATGATTATGACAAAACAGTTCGCGATAGACGCTTCCAACAAACCGGGTTGTTCGCCAAGCCTCCTCAGTTCCTATTAACCATGGTGGCTCAAATGGAGAGCAACTACATGATGGGAACGAGACCAATCAAAGGAATCATATCTAATACATTGGGAAAGCACCAAGAATGAGAATGCTATTTTCCCAGCCTACCGAAGATTGGTTCTTCCATGCAAGTATGACCACCAAAGTGATGACACTAACCAGTGTCTGGCATGTAATCGGTGTCAATTAGTGGATCGCCCACCACGAGAAACCGACGAGCCTCACGTTCATTATGGCTTGATTGCTTCTGGGGAACAAGTCATGGAGGATGCCCAGATGTAGGATCACCTTGCCCAAGAGCTAAATATCCTCTGCTTCGAGACGGAGACCGTAGGACTTATGGATCAGCTCCCATGCTTCGTGATCCGAGGAATCTGTAACTATTGTGATTCCCATAAACAAAACAATGGCAGGGCTATGCAGCTCTCACTGCTGTGGTTCCCGTGGCCCTCAATGATCGAACACAGTCAGAACGCAGTATGTTCCATTCTTGAATTGCTGAAAGATCTGCCTGCTAACGTGGTACTAGAGACTGAATTCACCCCTGAGGAAAAGGCATGCTTGCAGAGCCTGTTTATAACCATCTAACAGATGACAAAAATGCCTTAAAGAGAAGAAAAGGAGACCGTGCTCCTGGAACGTGTGACTGGATCTTGGAAACGGATGAGCTTAAGAAGTGGCTTGGCTTACAGGCGACGAATACTGAACATGGGTTCAATATCCTATGGCTCTATGGTAACCCAGGAACTGGGAAATCTACGATGATCATCACTATTACCGAGGAGCTACCGAATCGAGCCCCATTTGTCAATGGTGATGGGACACTTGCATGTTGTGAGGCAGCGGGCGCTGACTTTACCACTACACCACAACGCCAAAAGGCCCAATGGATGACTTACCAAGTCATCCAGTCAGCGTACTATATGTCAGGTGCCTGACACATGTTCTTTCTGTGACTCCAGTTCCAAAAACCAAAAAAACAAACACCGCCATACTTCGTGGGCTCCTACACCAGCTGGCTGGTTAACCAGCGCCCCGAGCTGATGAAGTTTATACTTCCTAAATTTAAGGTACAGAAGGAAAAAATCTTTGGATCATTTGATACACTGCGGACCACATTAATGGACATTGGACGTGACACTACAAGTGGAGAAAAATATTACATTATTGACGCTCTAGATGAATGTTACCTCGAATCGCAGTATCTTGTTGACTCAGATCACCCAAAACTTTCAAAATAAGAACATTGAGAATCCAAACCTAGGCATCCACATCCTAATCACCAGGAGGCCATACCCTGAAATTAGGGTATTACTAGGCGGATTCAACCGTAAAGAGTTGTCATCATGTCCGAAAGTCAAGGAAGACCTTGACATATTCATCAAAGAAAAAGTCCAAGAGCTCAGCCGGAGAAACCGCTACTCCAAAAAAGTCGCATCGGGAGTATCGGATATGCTCAAAGAAAAAGCCGAAGGAATATTCCTACAGATTGGCATAGCATGTACCGAATTGGAATATATCCGCTCAAGAGATGCAATCGAGAAACTTCACAACATGCGTTGTGGACTACATACTATGCTGTATACAAATTTGCTAGAAACAGCCCTAGGGCATGGTGAAGAGGATAGTCAAAGAATTTTGCAGCTGCTGAGCCTCGTTGCAACTGCGCAGAGGCCACTAAGTGTGGCAGAGTTGTCTGAAGCTTGTCAACTATATCACGAACGATGAAGATGAAGAGGATCGCCTTAAATTTACTCTTGAAGACATTGAGATGTGTCGTCTCATGATTGTTGTTCAGGATGGAATTGTGCGCCTCTTGCATAAATCTGTGAAAGACTTTCTCGTTGGTACTAGGGGAGGTGTGATCAATGAGTCGAAAGCTCACAGCTTGACAAATCGATGTATCAGCCACCTTTTATCTAGTTTACGGCTTCTAGATGACTTGAGCCATGAGGAACTGACTCGGAAGGGTGGGTTCTTTATGTATGCGGTTCTTCACTGGCCTCATCATGCAACTCTCGCAGGGTCAGAATTCAGAAGAGTTATGCAGGAGCATGAGACCTTCCTCCGGCCGATATCTAATGAGAAAGACAAGTGGGTACAAATATTCAGCAAATATGCTTTTAAACGCATTCCGAACAAAAATTTCCCCACTGCATATGGCAACTAGATGGGGTATTTTATGCATGGTGGATTTTGCATTGACCCATGAAATGGAAACGGCGGAGCAAGAGAGCTTGGCTCCCGGTCCCGAAAGGCAGTTAAATTTAATGATACTACATTCAAGGCTGAAAATGGAGTGACTCCGGTGGAAGAAGCGGCAAAACAAGGGCAGATTAATGTGATGGCCCTATTCTTGGAGAAAGGAGGTCCTGAAATGGTATTAACTAAGCATACTTTGGTGGCTGCGGCTAGCAATCCGACTAATGGGATTAAATTGATGAAGCTCTTGCTGAATCATGATCAACATGGAGACCGGATCAAGATCACAGAAGGTGTGGTCAAAGCCGCGGCAGGTTAATTTAAATGAGAAACAAGTGATGGAGCTCCTCCTAGACTAACGAAACGACCAGATTCAGATTACGCAAAATGTAGTCAGAACTGCAGTACACAATAAGGGAAATGCAAAGCAAGTGGTGGAACTTTTGCTGGATCAACGGGGAGACCAGATCACAGAAGATATGGTCATAGTTGCTGCGGGTAATTGGAAAAATGAAACAGGATGTGGTCGAGGCTGCGGCAGGAAATTTAAATTGGAAACAAGTGATGGAACTCCTGCTAGATAGACGAGGAGACCAGATCGAGATCACAGAAGATGTGATCAAAACTGCAGTATGCAGCCAGGGAGATGGAAAGCAAGTGATACAATTCCTGTTGGATCGACGAGGGGACCGGATGAGGATCACAGAAGATGTGGTCGAAGCTGCTGCAAATAATTGGAGATGTGGGAAACAAATAATGGAACTCTTGCTGGACTGCGAAGGGACCAGATTCAGATCATAGAAGGCGTAGTCAAAACCGCTGCTGGTAACTGGAAGAAAGAGATGATGGTCCTCCTTCTGGACCAACGAGGAGATTCGATTCCAATTATAGAAGATGTGGTCAAGGCGGCGGCGGGGAATTTAAAAGGGAAACAAGTGATGAATCTCCCGTTGGATCGACGAGGAGACCAGGTTCAGATCACAGAAGATGTGGTCAAGGCTGCAGTGGGCAATCTAAATGGTAAACAAGTAATGGAACTTCTCCTAGACCGACGAGGAGACCAGATTCAGGTCACAGAGGATTTGGTCAAAACTGCGGCATGCAATTAGGGAAATAGAAAGCAAGTGATGGAACTCCTGCTGGAACACCGAGGAGACCAGATCCCCATCACAAAAGGCGTGATCAAAGCCGCAGCAGGCAATTGGAGCGGAGCGGATGTGATGGGACTCCTGCTGGATCAACGAGATCAGATTCAGATCACGGAAGATGTGGTCAAAGCTGCTGCAGGTAATTGGGGTGGAGCGGAAGTGATGAAACTCCTGCTGGATCGAAGAGGGGACCTAATTTGGGTCACGGAGGGTGTGATCAGAGCCGCTGCAGATAATTGGACAAATCGGAGACAAATGATGGAACTTTTACCGAATTGACAAGTAAATCATATCCAGATCGCGGAAAATGTAGTCAAGACTGCTGCAGGTAATCAGAGCTGAGTGAAGGTGATGGATCTGCTGCTGGATCAACGAGGAAACCAAGATTTGATTAGAGCCGCAGCTAGTAATTAGAAAATTGAAGGCAAGTGATGGTGCTTCTGCTAAATAGATTCCGATCACAGATGATGTGATCAAAAGCTGCAGCAAGAAATTCGGGCAATAGGAATGAGGTGATGAACCTCCTACTGGTCTGATAATGACCGGGCCGGATCGAGACGTGGTATCGAGGATAATGGGACGGAAGTTATGGACTTTCTATTAGATGGGGAGAGAACTAGATCCCAAACACGAACACTGCAGTAGCGTTGATCTGTGAAACATCTAATTCAAAGATTTGTAGTAGCTTCTAGATTGACAATGGAGACAAAGATTTTAGGGGATAGCAAATGCAATGCGATCAATGCTGCCTTAGGTAATGAAAATCCCCCCATTATGATGAATTCTGGCTAACTCCTTTCACTAGCTAGTAGTCTAGCTGATTACTAGGATTATCCTTACAGACTCCAATTCCAATGCAAAAAAGCAATAAATATCCCTCTCTAGCTCCTCTAACTCCGTTTCCCATTACTCTGCTAGATCGGTGGAGCCGCTGTTTGTGTCTATCAAGCTCTGGCTCGTGTCCGCCACATGGTAGGCTGTTTCATATCCATAAGCCCAACATCTCTACGATATGTATTAAAAGACTTTTCAATTCTTGATAGTCCCATTTGAGTCGTGGATAGCGGCCCTCCTTCCTGAGTTAATAGATCAAGAGCGTCCTCAATCCCGATGCATCCATCGCCTTCTCGATCTTCCTCTTCGTCCCGCCTATCCTGTTCATTGTGTGCCGTAAAACTTTTCACTGCCTCTGATTCGATAGGCAGACGGAGAGCCTGAGTATTCTGATCAGGAACTGCTGGAAGCGATAAGGACGATCCGTATTCAAATTGAGAGGTATCTCTTCGGGTATCGGTGATTTCATAACTCTTCTTATTCTGAGAGCCTCGAGGACGGCCTTTTCCTCGAACGCCAGCTGGGTTTAGAACAAGTTGGCGAATTTGCATACTTCCTGGAGAGGAGGTACTGGGTTCGGGCCGGCTGTACCACCAAAAGGGATGTATATCTGCAGGAAGGATGTAACCGCCATTTGAGAGTCTTCCATGGACTGTATGAAAGCAGGGAAGCCCGTTGACAGGTTGATTTGTAGATTCATCTGTCCTTACTTTAACGTCTTTTAGGGAGCGCTGGCTAAGATGTTTATGTTGACAGGCCATATGCAGAGTAGGTGATTAAAGTTTGGGAAGATATCGTACAGCGCGCGCCCATTAGAGCTGTCTCTCTATCTGTCACAAAGGCAAACTAGGCCGCAATTTTGGGTATGCACTCAAACATTTCTATGACCTTTTAGTCCAGTGGTGTAGCCTGTATAAAGGCCTAGCAGGTACGCATTACACTCCATGAGCTCTCAAAATCATCGAAGTGCTCGTTCATAGTCTGCTTTCTTTTCACCATTTAGAAAGCAAAGCCCAATCTGTACTGTCTTCTTGTTGCAGTAACTGTACAAATATTGAGCAACGGCATCCTGAATCGATTTGTCTTGTATGCAGCCTATTAAGACGACATCTGAATGCTCTTTCCGAATCTTAATAGTGTCCGGATGTGCCTAGAAAAAGACCTCAAGCATGTGTGCATTGGGGTTTTTATGCACCTTGGCAAGTCTTTCAGTAGATTTCAGTGTTTCAGTAGGCCTAAACCTAGAAAAAAAAGCTTCAAACTCATATCTAGTAATCTACCTGCTTTATCGCTCGAATTTCTCACTAAAATGGCATCCTAGTCAAGATAAAGAGCTTGATGCTATCGATTTTTCATTGCCTTCTTCACGCAAGCGGCCGACGCAATCAAGTTGGCTGTACTCTAGTCTTACGCCCGCGAACGAAAGGATCATGAGCCCAATGTTAATAAGCACAAACAGAAGATCTGGTACTGTGGCCAACAGCCAGCTAAGGGCAAGCATTGCTTGTATGATTCACCTGCTCATTTTAAATTCGTGAGCGCCTAAAGGAAACCATAATATTTAGGTAATTGAGGAAGGAGAAGAGCGACCAGTTAAGCGATAGGCCTCTCTTCGCGAATCGCTACTTCATCAGAAGGAGACTGCCTTACAACGATACGCCTAGGTTAAGAAACTCATCCCCAAAAAGGCCATGAATAGTGAGAGCATTAAAGAAAAGACTGTACGACTTATAGCAGGGCGTTGCCTACCTATCAGCCTCACTACCTGGCCATAGATCGCCGACTGGCTATTAGCATTCAACCCATTCGCGTATGAATGCCTCCCTTCTCGGACATCTATTCGAGAAACGCGTACAGGCATTTATACAAGGCTTGTCTTACCCCCTAACCTACCTCTTAGCCTATTCCTTTATGCCCAATAGGTCTAGGTACAAATGTCGCGTTATACTTCACCTTCGAAAGTCACTTTCAAGGCTACACTTCTCTATTGACATCTGGTCTTCACCTACAAGGACGAGCCTTCAGGCTATATGCTGCCACTTCCTAGACTCGAGGACGCCTAAACCCATGAAAGCCTGTCTTGCAATTGCCCAACACCGAGATAAACATGGTGGAGAAGAGCAGGCACGTGCGTTTTGACGCGTAATTAGTAAATATAAGGTCCACATGAAAAGATTGGTAGCTTCATTGGTGACAATCACGGCTCTAACGATAAGATGATTCGAGTTTAAGAAAACGGTCAAAACTCTACCCAAGGTTGACTATTGTCGCATTCACTGCCTTGACCATGTCATCAATCTTGCTGTTCATGCATTCCTATACAAGGGTTCCGAAGCTGAAGAAATTGCACAAAACCACTATTGACGAGGTAGATCCTGTCGATAGTGACTTTAACCACTAGTTACACAAAATAGCAAGAAACCAGACACCGAGAACGTCCTATCACTAAACGAATGGCGAAAATATGGGCCTACTGGTAAACTTTTCAATATCGTCAAGTTTATACGCTCGTCCAATGCGAATTACCAGTCATTCAGAGACTTATCCGGTCGCCAAATACCTCTTGCGAATGCTACTCGATGGAATAACTAGTTTATCATGACTTTTACCGCTCTCAAGCTCTGAAAGGCGGTCAACGAATGGGTTGATAACCTCTAGTGATGTTCTTAGGCGCGAGGAGTGACGCCGGCTGCTTAATTTCAAGAATTTCCTCTGACCCTTCTACCAGGCGACAAAAAAGCCCGAGAGTGACTACTCTTCGCTTGAGTCTGCACTCCCCTCAATGAACTTCCTAGCCCAACACTATAAGAAGGCTATGCATGAGTATAGGGATAGTCCTTCAAATGTTGCTCGCATTGCCACTTCACACCTCGCATTCGATGAATACTACAACCTGACTGATTGCACTCATTATATTCAGCAGCTATTCTCCTCCACCCAAGCCTTCGTCGCAACTACCTTGAAAAACAGTGGAAAGAGCTGGCTGATAAGAATGATATCAGCTATGTAGACAATGCAGTTAACGTGCGCTATGCACTATGGAAGGCTTACCAACCTCTACCTAATCAGTTAGAGCCGTCTCAGCCTAAAATAGACGAGTACAATCAATTCCTCTTTGAAGCATTCCATAAATGCTTAAATCGGAATAAATTCGAACGATTTTTCAAGGTATGGACACCTGCACTACTAGGGCTCTAAGTTGCTAGCTTCTATGGGCGGATTCGATCCTCATCAAGTGTATACCCCTTGAATGGTGGCTTGAGCCTACACAATAGGCTACCTACCCGTACCTTTCACAGCTCGCAATTGATATCTCCACAATGCCCACGATGTCAGCAGAACCTGAGCGAATTTTCTCAGGTGGCCGCCGTACAATCCCATGGCCGCGTTGCCGCCTGTCACCTACCACAATTGGGGTGCTTGAGTGTCTTAAACATTGGATAAGAGATGGCCTTGGCTGGCCAGTGGCACTGGAGGGGGGAGAGGAAGAGGAGCTTACCAAGCTAGGTGTACACGAGGGTGGGGAGGGTGAGATGAGTTTAATGTTCAAAAACCTTGAAGCCCACGCGCGAGTACTTGCTGAGAGCGAAGACATAGAGCCTATCCCCCGCGAAGAGGCTTGGGCTGCGAAGAAAATCCCAATGCATGGTGGTAATAATGATAGCAATGTATTTCAGGACTAGAGTAGTGAGATTGTACTCTCAGACAATGAATAGGTTTAATAGTAATGTTCTATATTGTTAAAATATACTGGTACTGAAACGAGCCACCGTTTCAATTTCATCACGTTTCAAAGCAACACTGCTCTGTAGTGTTTCCTTTGTTGTCGTGGGATCCAAGTGAACGGCTTCCTCAGGGGTAGGACCGAGCAGAATAAGGCTATCCATAGCTGGCGGCAACGGCGAAGGAGAAGCTGCCGATGTTTGTGGGAAGAATGAAAAGCTATTTTGTGTTGGATACATTACGCCTCACAACTTTTCCTCTGCCTGGAAAGTAATCGTCGAGTGCAACAACCTAAGTGCGACAACCTAACAAGATGGTGGTGGACACCCTAACCCTGCCCACATCCGAGCCCAAAAACCCGCCTCTTTTAATGTCACCACAACACATGATACGATGCTTTTGGATGTTTGAAATAATATTTCGTGGCCACTTGACAAATTAAAACGTCCTTTTTTGAGATATCGGTCTTACAGGGGGTAAATTAACGTTTGAAATAGGCAACTTTTGAGGCAATGATTCATGATTACATAACTCATTATATCTCGATGGCTATGCCTAATTAGGAAAGGCGTGTATACAAATTAGGTTTAGTGCTGTTACGACGTGGCCTTAACGATGAACCTTTTGGTGCGACCTCAGCTTCCTCCATGCCCCCGTGCCATCTTGGTGCTATAGCTCCATTGACCTTAAGCAAAAATAATAATTCACCGATATTGTGGAACTCTTAATGTAGGCAAGCGCTGATTGAACTACCCTCTCAAGCCATCAAAAGTGTAATCACAGTGCTAGCGTGCATATGTTTACTGTGACACCAAAAGCGCTCAATATGGTTCAACTCGCGGTGAAATTTAGGGCCAAACATTGCCCTATGGATGCCACCTGTTCCCTCTAGCCTCTCTGTCAGTTCGCATTTCTGTCATGCAAATTCTAGCTGCCTGGATAGCACTCCTTGAGCGCAGCACTCTGAGATAAGTCGGTTTGTTAACTTTGAGGTCCACTGGTTAAATTGATAAAATGGCTAACCTTCTGAAGTTCATTTAGGAAGTAGCTGCTCACACTCCTCACACTCCCCCAAGTTGATGGTGATGGTGCAAGTAGAGCAATATCTTTTCGGTACACACTTACATCAGCTCTTTCGTTAGACCCAGGAGTCACATGCTCTCCTGGACGTGCATGTGCTGCTATGGACCTTTTTCTCCCTACAGGAATCATATACCACTCACTTAATACAGATTTTGCAGGTGGCTATCTCCCGGCAGCGGCAACATCTAGGTTTCGGGCACTCTAGATTAAGCCCTGTTGTGGGCCAGATATTTATCTCCTGTAAATCCCGTTCAATACCCTTTTGTACCCGTATCTGGTTCCCTGAAAGGTTTTCGTGGATATATGACATCTCTTGGATGCGAATAGTATTTCCATCGAAGAACCAGCCACTAAGAAGGAAAGGCTGTTGCCACCATCGCCTTTGTTCATTTTGTTCGCCCGGAGCGCATCTTCTGAATAGACGGAATGGCTGGTAGCGTTATCGAAAAGAAAAAGAAAACTATATCCCGGATATAATACCTCTGCGATTGG
Source organism: Pseudotulostoma volvatum (assembly GCA_019804575.2). Classification (NCBI taxonomy): domain Eukaryota; kingdom Fungi; phylum Ascomycota; class Eurotiomycetes; order Eurotiales; family Elaphomycetaceae; genus Pseudotulostoma; species Pseudotulostoma volvatum. The sequence goes on from JAHQZX020005564.1 coordinate 16,006, forward strand.
AAGAGCTTTCTCAGTGGCTTGGCAGAGAAGCATCTTCCCACCCCAATATCCGTCTTCTTTTCCATACTTGATTTAATAACTTACCTTTACCTTGCGTTTTTACAAATTCACTCGTTGTATGTGATATGTCCTCTTCGTCCATCCAGGATTCATTTCATGCATCTCGATGTTTTCTCTCGGGAATAACACGATGTGAAACCCAAGAGTTCTCCCATTGCACAATGCTCCGTGCTGTTGTTTTACCCTTCTTGTTACCTGTAGCAACCATAAATGCCAGTTCCCGTCGATTGGCACCTGGGAATGCATTCTGATTGCTTTGCATCCAAAGAAGTTCAAGACCATCAAATGGCGCTGGTAAAAGCTCACATTTTTTAGTAGCACGTGGCCGTATTCTCTTTTTGTTTTGCTTGTGATTCAACCAGCTGCTTCAATTCTTTTGCCGCCTGTTCTCGTTCTTGGATTCTTTTGGTATTATCTCTTATCAGGTTGGAGACTTTTCCCTTTCTAATTGCTCCCAACGCAGTTCCTTTGTGATCCTGCTGCTTTTATATCATGCTGTCTTTGGAATATGGCCTTGATAGAATAACATTGAGAAGCTTCTGCCTCAAGTTCTGCTTGGCGTCTTTTCCGGCGGTATGTTGTCATTCTCGTTCCCTCTCCGTATGACTTCCGCAAATGGCTGTCTGCTCCAGGTGTATATTTCAATGGCAGCTTGTCAGGGACCCGGTTCTCGCATCCATTTCGTCGACTTCTGACAACCCATCATTCGAGATACATTCCTCATCTGAATTATTTCCACCTGGTTCATCCGATTCAAGGTCACCGTATATCGACGCATCACTATCATCGGGAAGGAACGGAGCAGCCGGCGGTAGGTTAGGAGGAGCAGTCACAAGGGCCTCAGCAGCTTGACTATCCCCTTCGTTTGAATCATTTCTTGTTGATACCGTAGACCTTAAATCGGATGATATTCTTGGTCGCGATGCGGTTAACCTTATTCCCCATCTTGATTCACACATTTTCTGCAAGTGGCTTTTTTGCTTGGGTAGTCGCCCCATGGCTATTTAAACTTATGTAGATAAGTATGATGTGAAGGACTTCAAAAAAAGTATAGTGATTAAGTATTACCACTTATTGGGATATATAAAGCACGCGTACACAAGCTAATCATTTATGGTTAGCCTCATACTACCGACCATGTGATTACTAATATGTTACTAAGCGACCGAATGTTCCAACGGTGGCCGCCATATAACGGTAAATACTTCGGTGTCTATAAAGTGCACTGTGGAGGCTGTCCCGCGTGATTCCTCGGCGCTGCATACTACTGTGATTTATCCATTGTTTATTTCTCCTCCTATGGTATCGCAGATCTTGAATCGGGTAGAATACTAATGGCAATGACTTCTTATATTAGGACGAATTGTAAAAGGGTGATACTGTTAACTTGTACGCCCATCTCAGAGTACTGCAGATTTTATAATAATAGTTCAGGGGAAGGCAGGGATGTACATTACATATATTAGTAACCGCCTTTTCGTAGTTGAAAATCTGGAAAATGTTCCGATGGATCCAAGCGCCCGACGACTAGGATGATGAGTAGTTCAAGCGTGCGTTGATAATAAATAATATGATAATACATAAATAAATTATTAGCAGGCACCCAATAATTTGTACTATCATAAAAGTAACTATTCTTATTTACTGATAATAATCTGGTAGTGTTGGCAACCGTTGATGCGGGAGCTATGATAGAAATGTAGTACTAGTAGCACTCTTCGGCTCTTTAAGGTCAATGGCGAGCTTTGGTTTGTCCGTCTCGAACTTGCTGCTTGGCTGATAAATTGTCTTGCTTTGAAGCATCAGATCTCAATCTCAAGGGACCGGAATTACCAGATAGAATAGTATCTGAGGTTGTTAATTGGTCTCTTTTGTTTCTTAATCTGCTCCAGCTAAAGGACTGGCTGGTGGCGGAAACCTTGGTCAGAGTAGTCCGGTCAGAGGCGGGAAGGTGATGAATACATTATTATTCATGTCATTTTAACCGGGACAAGATCCAGGTCAAGAGACGCCACCACACTGGCACACAAATCAGTCACCACGAAAGCTAGGCATTCGATGCATATCATACTACCATATATATAAGACCTAAATTCGATGCTGGATGCATCACGGGATTGATTAATCGACAGTAGTTTGTCACATCTTCTTCTGTTATTTTATATACTAGTAGCTAGTATTATATAAATGATATATGCATAACTAGTTATAATAAAATAATATCAAGGACTCAAATCCGAGTAAAAGAACGGACTGGATCAATAAGTATGACACTGATATTGATCCTGATACTGATCCTGAGACTGTCCTGGTTTGTTGGTTTGCAGGGGTCGGTGGCCCACTTTAGACCCGCGCCTGCACTCAGAAGCCAAAACTCAACTCAACCTTGACCATCAACCCCCATCACCATCTTCTTGTTGTTGTTGTTGTTGTTGTTGTTGTTGTTTTGGTTGTTGTTATTTTATTATTTTATCGTCTTGGAGCCGAATTCCCCATTCTGCCACTGGAGCCACCCCCTCAAGTCGCAGTCAGCATCTCTCGACCTTCCCTTCCCAACCTCCCCCCACCATCTCCCTGGGTTGTGACCCCGTTGTGGGCGATGCCTTGATCTTCCCCTGTTGGACGTGCTTCATGTCCTCCCCTGATTTGATGAACCGCTCGCTCTGGTTGTCTTATGGTGCAGGTGGTGAACTCCTACATCCTACAAACCTATTCCTCTCCCGCTTCTTTTAAGGGTCTCTTGTTGTCTGCTTCACTCCACTATACATAGTCCATGCAGGTGCGTCGCTTCCGAGCCAGGTTCTGACCGTTGATGTTTTTTCACCCTGTCTGCGTTTGTTTGTCTGGATGAATGTACAGTACATACCTGTACGTCCGCCAGAACTGGAATCCCCGTCCTTAGCCGTCATCGGATCGCATTTCATCGGAGCTCGCTCAGGTACCCAAAATGTAAGTCAAACCGGGTGTGGAAGATCGTGCTAATTCCCAGTTCCATTCCAGACTTCTATGAGTTCCCGCGGGGCTGGAGGGGCATATGCTTCGAGGAGAGGTCACGTCCCACATCTCTCGATTAGTGACGAAAGCCATCATGTTACCGAAACGATTGGGTATATGTATGATGATGACTATGATCGCCAAGACCCAAGACACCTAAGTTACATATCCTCTCCTCTCGGTGAGAGCCTGTCAACGGCCCTGAGTTTGGGAGTATCGGAGTCCCCCGCAATGAATCAGACACTTGAGCAGCAGTCGGTGACCACACATGAAGAAGTCTCCCAGAAACCAAATGGACAGTCGCATCATGATCGGGAGAATGGCTCCACGCCTCCATTAAATCGCACCACCCCAGAAACCGCCACCACCTCCTTTCCTCTTAACGACATTGACTATGAATCCAACCCCGCGGCTGTGGCTCAGGAATTGAATAATCTGGCAGCAATCAGAAGAATGTCAATGGATGTGGCAGGGGATCCCGATTTGCCATCATTCAGTAATTTTCAAGTCCCATCCCTGGCGCCTTCCTCCTCCGCAGACGAAAATGACACATCCCGATTGTTCTGGGTGCCAGCTCGACTACATCCTGAGTTGGCGCCAAAGGAATTCAAGTCCTTTCTAGAGAGCAAGACAGAGCAGATCAAGCGACGGTCCGGAGAGTTTTCTACATCAGGGCTTGACCGACAAGTATCTGGAGGCAGTCTACGGCGAAAAAGGTCGATGCTATCGAGGCAAATCGAAAACCCCAATGGTTATACGGATGGGGCAGAAAGGCTGGAGAGAAAGCGTTCCGAGTACAAGAGGACGAGCAAGCAAGAAATCCCGAGTCCTGGCCTGCAAGATCTAGAGGTTTTAGTGGATAGTTCGAGACAGCTCAATAAAGAGGCGCTTTCGCTTCTACAGGGCGCTGAGACCCTGGATGTGTCGGCTGAAGATAAGCCGATTTTGCCTCCCGCACCCCAGGGGGGTAGTCTTCGGAGATCAACTAGAACACAGTACCGGAAAGGGGGAAGTCTAAAAAAAGGCGAAAGACTCCCCTATTCAAAGAGAGTAGGTAAAGTCTCCGAAACGGCAAGCGATCCGCAATCCACAACACCTGCCACTATGGATGAACCACCGCCACAACTGCCCCTGACACGAGCATCAACTGAGCCAGTTCTAGCCTCAGAAAGCCATGACTCTCAGAAATTTCCGAGAATGGCTCGAGGCACGGCTCTCCCTCCGGGAAGTACCTCGGGCTCAACCTTCGAGTCTATTCTCGAGCCGAGGGAATCTAGCGCAAAGGACGTTTCGCCTCAACCTCGACAATGGCATTCTCTCATTAGCTCGAATGGCCGATCAACGTTACAAATTCCCCCGTCAGCTCAGAGAGTACCCCAAATCGTCGAAACTCCACCGAAGAACGAGAATCAGTCATCTGTTGATGTGACCACGCAGCCAAACCACCTCCCAGAACGAACCTCATCCCACGAAGGCTCGCTGCCAGTCTCTACGCAGAAGCCTCCCGAGATAAATCCCGGACGAGCGAAGCGAACGCCTTCCCAAAAGGAGGTAGCGGTGCTCAGTTCGCCCACCGATATTGCTATGCACCAGTCGTTATTTTCAGGGAACCCCGCCCGCACAGATAGCCTGTCGTTCATCCCTACTATAACGGAAGACAAGAAAAGTGATGGGAGAAGGGTAAAGGAGAAGAAGGATACAGAAAGTTCCCGCAAATCAAGTTGGCACTGGTTGCTCGGTAGTGAGGAGAAGGAGAAGGAAAAGGATAGAAAAAGGGATGGCGAATCGAAGAAAGCGAAAATCAAACAAGCTGTCTCGGTGGGGGGGACGCATGAAAAACATGATAGTATACGCTTGGATGCACTTCAAACGTCAGCAGATCATTCTCAGCGGATCCGGGAAAGCCTCATTTTTGAACGGACAGACATCAAACTAGAGGAGGAGCGCAGAAAAGAAAGTGTTCGAAAGTCTGGTGGTGAGTCGAAGAAGGAGAAAGAGTCTGGACTCTTATCGTCGATCTTCGGAGGTGTGAAGAAGAGGGGCAGTGGCGATGGCCATAAGAAAAATCCATCACGCAACCTCTCCCCTGATCCTCCCTTGCGGGAGCTTCGGCCTGATATCGATTACCACTGGACAAGGTTTTCGATTCTGGAAGAGCGCGCCATTTATCGAATGGCACACATCAAACTCGCTAATCCTCGTCGCCCCCTATACTCCCAGGTACTGCTCAGCAATTTCATGTACTCATATCTTGCAAAAGTTCAGCAAATGCATCCACAAATGGTTCTTCCTACATCTGCCGCACACCAGAAGCAGGAGAAAAGCAAGGATCACCCGGACGAGTACTCCCAGTTTCAGAGATTCCAAGAGGTGAGTAAAGCTTATGACTGAATTCCCCGGAGAAGGTTATCAATTGGCTAACACCTACGACCCGTAGCAATATGGGGACAACTCATTTGATGAACCCCAGATGTATGATTACGAATCTAATGACCGATACCGGCCGCAAGCGAGAGGAGCCAAACAAAGCCTCGACAGCGGAACAGCATTTGGACTGGGGTATCGTCAACCGTACGGAACATCGTACTCGTCCTTCAGTGATGCTGCGCAGTTAGATGATGACGATGAGATGTGGTAAAGAAAACAAACACCGGCGTTCTTATTCTCACTGCATTCGGTTCTTCTTTTGGCGCATGGAAACTTTCTTGCTTGTGTGAACCCTGGCTATACATAGATCTTGTATACTGTCTCTCTTCCTCCGGTCTCTCTACTTGCCTTTTTTTTTTTTTTTGGCTATAAATAAGATATTTTCGCATACCCATTCTGGGAATGAGATTTTCCCTGTCTTCAGCCTCCCCCATTTTGTGGTTGGCTGCGTGGCCTTCGGACTCAATGTGGGTCCGTTCAAGCTCGTTCCTACACTTCATGATAAGGTTTATACTATGGACTTGGGGCGCCTGATTTCGTCGGAAAGCATAGCGTATCATGGGAATTGGCTGGTCTTTAATTTCTTTTTCTCCTATTTCACTTCATGCATATGGTCTGATCGATTTACTGGGACGACTGCTGTCCTCTTATCTATCTGCCTTCTGCGCCATATTCTGTTAATCCCTCGTATTTCGTCTTGACCCTTTGCTCACTTTCCATGTTTTCCTATTCGCAGAACTAATCAAGAGCCGGGAGGCTCATTCGAATGAATGTACCCATAATTCTTTTCCCCGTGGTGACCTTGTCACCCTACCTCTACCTGGGTAAGCTCATTAGCGGTAATAAGTATCGTAAGTCTACAGCGCCAATCAAAAAACATCAAAGCTATGACCAGAAGCTTGTTTTCGAAATCGTCCGCATCATAGATCTAACCTAATTAACCAGCTAGGTGTGGGTTGGTGCCGATGATAGTACTGGTACGGTAATTATGTCAGTAAACTAGGTACTATGAGATCACCTACAGTACATATGATAGAAGATGCGACGCTTTCTCAGGTACGTTTAGTAGCAGTATTATATTCTATAGTTATCGAGGACGTAGGTCTCTGAGGATCTGGAGTACCCATTTTGTTTGATCTAATAGTATATCATATCAGCAGTAGCATTCTACTATCATATAACCAATGTTATGTGTGTACTGATTACTATTATTGCGGGTTGGATGGAATTGGTCATTTGGTCAAAAGTATCCTGGACTATGATATATGATCGGCTTAGCTTAATAATGCATATCTTGTCATACATCTATCATATATCATAGATTTTTTGTGCCTACGTGAATCTATAAATAAATAAATCCCATAATCCCATGCCTTCTGAGATAAACCGATAGAAGGATTACTATATATAGCGGGTACAGATCTAGATGAGGCGGTGTCATAACTCTGATGATCATGTCAGCGGGGTTGCGAATGAACTCTTTCTTATCTTTCAAACCTTCAAGAGAAGAAAAGATTATTATCCACATTCATTCTACTCCCCGCTAGGCGCGGCTATTAAGCTCACCCGCGTAGGAACGGGCTTCGGTTCCCTGGGATAGGACACGGGAACACGACACGGGACACGTTCGAAGGATATGATAGGCGTAGTACGTACCGACTCAGCTACACATCGCACGTGCCACCTGGCTGCAGATGCTAGCCTCGACACCTGCATACATAGTCACAACGGCGCGCGGGTCGGGTTGGCTGATGGTTCTCAACATCATGCTTCGACAATTATGCTAGTAGCTTGTTCTAGACCTGATGCTGGCCATTGGCGAAGCGTTGGTAAAATATCAGAACCGCAGGTATATATATCATAAATAATAGTTCAGCCGTGCGGCCTGAAGGACCAGCGAGAGAGACCTGGTGCAAGGAGCCTGCAGAGATCCGGAATTCTGGGAGCATGACTCATGACTCTGAGAAAGTCGGTTGGTGGCAAGGATGCGGCCAGTTATGTGCCTTGCCTTGCCTACATTGTTCGTAGTTAGAGTTAAGGGATTCGGGATGCCATTCCTTCCGGGAACATCGGGAAATTAAATGTGGAGTAAGAGTACAATGATATGTATGTCATGTAGGTACTACATACTAGTATCATAGTATGATCATAGTATTATCATACTACTGCATATAGATGTAGTGCAGTCGGTAACGATCTAGCCTTCTTTTGACACCGGGTGATAATGCGCAACGGAGCTCGGGGCTTGTTCGGTCAAGCCTCACAACAAAGGCAGCAAGGTTCATGTGATATAAGTTAGAAAATAAGTCCAAGATCGGAGCGAGCAGCAATGCATAGCGACCATATGCGCGACTTGCGAGAGATAATATATTACTCCCGCAAGAATTTTGTCTTTATGTTGATCAATGAAAATCTATGATTATGTGCGCATTGACCTGGGAATCCAAACAATCAACTTCAACCCTGGTTTACGCTTCTCGAAAACGTCCCCTTTCTTAAGATGCTTCAGGAAAGGCCGTTTAGGCTCAAGTCAAACGAGCGAGGGGTAATTTGCCTTCTATCAATTGGCTTTCAATCTAGGTGTCAGCTGACCCCCCAAGAAGTCAAGCGTTAAGAGAAGCGACTTGCCAGACTTTTCAAATCACGGTCCAATTGGATTATTGAAAGCAGTTAAGCCAGGAAATTCATGAAAATCAATATCCGATCGATAACCAGGTCCTACATGCAAGTCCTTGGATGCTCTGCATACTGGATGCCTTTATCTTCCCTAGCTCGCATCCATCTCCTCTCATCGCGACACTAGTAGTACACGAGTTGTAGGAAATTCAAGGCACCTTTAAACCAGTTATCGGGACGGATTCAAGAATAAATTGATTAGGACGAGTCCCTAGGATAGCGACTAAAGAATCATCGCTCCGACGTAAGTGATCGAGGTCGAGACGATTATCCTCACGTTCGCACCTGGCGCGGGAGAAAAAATTTCATGCAAAGTCTTGACAGCAATATCTTAATGAAGTACTAGACCCCCACTGCCATCCGGAATTTCGCTACCGTATCCTTAGATAGAGTCCTACCAAGACAAAGTCTCCAGCTTCCGAAATATACGTATCGTAACCGTAGCGCCAGAGCCGAGAACCGCTAGGTCCTCTGTGAATATATCGCTCGGTAGGAAAGGAAGCTCTTTCGTCGATGAGCTTCTAAACAAAGAATACATGGTTCGACCAGAAAAGTTGAAGCGCTTTGCATTGTCCCGGACAAGCTCGTGAAGTAGGGAATGTGCTGTCGACTCGTCCTTTTTTCTCTGATATGGCGTACAACACAACCATTCTCTCAACAGTGCAGTTATGATCAGTTCCGGGCTCCAAATTAATGATCTTTTGGGGAAAAAAAAGGGTTTTCCCGAACCTCAACGCATTGCCGGCGCATCCTTACCATTTGTTGCGGTCAGTGGTCACGGGAAGGACCAACGGCAGGCAGAAATACATACATACATAGTAGGAGAGAGGAAGCTACTAGATCGAAGAATCAGTAACCCAGATATTAATCATATAATCATATCATAGTTACTAGTACTACTAGTAGTACTACTTAATACTTATCATAAGATTGGTCAGCGGGCTCAGCATATGTAATAGTACTACATATATATATAGTATAGTACTAAGTACCAAATCATCCTGCCGCTACAGAAACCGAGTACAGCCGCCTTCATTGCTACAAGCATTCATTCCAGGATTACTGAAACTAGGAGTATCAGGGGTGAGGAGGATCGCGAGGCAGGATGGGTGACGCCTATGAGCGTGAACAGTGAGCAGTATTCTCCTTCTCTGACCCTCTTGTCTTCTGCGTGGCGATTCACCCATGTATATTTCCTGCTAACAACCTCCCTTCCTGCGTGCATTTCTCCAGACAAAATAATGCCCTCTTGGATTCTTTAGCCCAGAAGACTTCGGCGCTGAAGTCGGTCACGATTGATATTTATGACAATGCGCGTGACCAGGAGACAATTAATAGCACGGTTAGTATGCTCTACTCTGTCTCTCACGTCCGATCACAGCGATCTGCGATTTTGGATAAGTTCTCATAACCCGCTATCGCAGAGCGATGTTTTCTCTTCTCTCTCGACGAGTATCCGAGGCAGTGCCAGCCGCTTGACCCGTGCAGCGAAACAAGGCGACAAGGCTGCCGTGTTGAAAGTTGCCGGTATTTGTGTCGGCGCGGGTGTCGGCGTTTGGATTGTATTAGGGTGGATTTTCTGAAAGAAATCAAAATGAGGGTCGTATACATATCGCTTTCATTCTTATACCCGGTTGTTTAGCAGCGTTTATGGGGAAACGACTTTCTCCTCGGACGTCGAGCCCGCTCTTGGGCTGATCGTCACGCCCGCCCCCATCACGACTTAGGCTTCCATTCCGAGCAACGGCTATTTCCGCTCGTCCCACCAACAAATCGAAGCAGACGCAAGCCAAAGATGCTCTTATACTCTATGCAAATAAGACCGAGATAAAGATAAAAATCTGGAGTGACGGATTGCTCGCTTTCACGTGGATTCCCCTCCTCTCCTTTTTCTCGATTTGATCTTGTCATCTTAGGTGTTCTGTACATACATGTATGGCGCGACGATTATTGATGTGCATGTGTTTTCCAGCTTATGGGTTTTATTTTCATTTGCCATACGGTCGACGGTATATATATCCGGATGTACTACTATTCAACCCAAATTGTTCGTTTTTATTAGGAATAAGTGATTGTGCCTCTGTCTCTGTTATCGTTCATTTTATAGAGATCAGATTCTCCAGCTTTCAATAGAGGAGCTATAATCATGCCACATATCGTTTGCTTTAGACTAATATCAAACTAAGAAAACACTGACATCCTTTCCATTAACTAAAGCCGGTTGAATGCTTCGAGTCGATCGAACAAGGACATTCACCAATTGCCACGGGTGATGATGTCCCCAGGGAGAGGTGAAATGGAAGTGAGGAGCGAAAAAATTAAGCATAGCACTTAGAAGTCCTTTCTCATATGTATGGTCGTTTATGGCCCTCTTTCGGAATTATCTCCCCTGCCCAGTGTGGGAAAGCCCTCCGCGCGGTAACAGCGTACAAAACATTAGGTAACATAGCGATAGAAACACTAGCATAGAGGATCATAAGAGCCTCGTTTTGTAAGGCTCCGCTACAGGCAGTCCTCATCGGGTCACCCGACGCTATAAGCATATCTAATTAGAGGGAACGAGTATGATTTCAGCGACGACACACTTATGACCTCGTTCAATTAAGAATCCGTTTGGCTCGCCGGATGGAAAGTGAAACATCCAAAAAAATTCTTTCCATTCTATTTATTCTGCCCAAATAGATGGAGAAAAAGGTGAAGATACGTCTGGCTCGAAACCCCGAAAGTTCCTCCATTTTTATCAGCCACTTGAACCTCAGAAACCGGGCATCTACGAACAAAGATTTGGCTCCTGCAACCCTGCTATTCAACAATAATAATTTTTATGTATATCTCAAGACCCCTCTTCATACTCTAAAAAAACAATGTCAATATGACCCTATCTCCGCCAGAAAGATCTCAGTTTGTGCATCTATTCTTACTGCGACAGGAGCAACCTTATATTAGCGTTAAATTTCATCAAAAGTCCCCCAGCATATATCTCGCTTTACAGGAGAACAACGGATAAGAGAATCTTTATCAGGATATCTGTCGGGAATCAAGGGCAATCTGTGCCTCTCGCAAGCGGGTTTCCGTTATCTTAAGGACCTACTAATTAGGAGGAATCCATACGACCTTTGCGATGATCAGCGTATTTCATCTCCTTAACCAAGTGTCTCCGGTTGGCGCATCATAGAATTGAGGTGAAAGTAACTGCTTTGTTTGAACTCGGGTCCGATGGATGCTAGCCAATTAATTAGATATATTTCTATATCTGGTCGTTCTCTTTTTAAATGCTCTTCGAGGAGACGTGCTAGTATCGACTTTCCACTTTGTAGGTGTTCCTCGAAGCGTGAATTACGCGAACTCGTTGAAGCCCACAGCTTCGTCTCGACGACTATAACTAGTGAAGTGGATCGGGAAAAACAGCCGCCTCCGTACCTATAAACCATTAGGGTGCCCTGGGATCCCCAATGGCACTTCTGGAACTGGGCCTAGTAGTTGGTCCCTGCTGTGTAATAGCATGAGGGAGGTGCTCTGAGGAACTGCATTTATCCTACCAGCGGAAGTACTTGGCCATGTCCAAACCATGGCAGCGGACTTGAAGTCGCATTATGGCTGCTAGCGACTGCTGAAAAGAGGTCTTTTGTATCCGTCGTCGCATTTGAGCCCATTGAAAATTTAGTTGTATTATGAATTACACAACTAGGTATTTATGTAAAGCGAGCGAATAGTAAATGAAGCTACCTTACAGCAACGCAGCTCCATAATCTGATCTGCTCATATCGTCCTTCCCACTCCGTCATTATAGAGCCGAAGTAGAGCGATTGTGACAAATTATCCATATGCTCTTAATTTGTCAAAAGGGTGTCAATCAAAGGCTTCTTTCGATGATCATACACCTTTTAACTCAGGATAAGTCATTAGCAAAGACCACGTGCCATAACTTCAGTTCAGAGTATTCTATTATATTGTTAGCGAGATGAGTGGGAATAATAAACGTATAGAGCAAGATAATACTGGTGGTTGGTGAAGAGGTAGGACAGTCAATTATAATCCAATCCTCAACCACTTTACCCTTAGCCAGGAGTAATATTGTCTACCCCCCTTTAATCGAGAGATATGCCCATCAACTCGATTGTGATCCCTAGGCAGCTCGATCGCTTACCTCCTCTCTAGAATCTAGAAGTCTACTCGGCCATCGCCGGTCCTTGATCATTCACTACAGAGTTCGTCTTGGTATTGGGCTTCCAAGGGTCTACATTTTGCCGCGGCTGACAATTTCTTGCCCTGAGCGGCATGCCTCAGGTTTATTATTGAGAATTTGCTGAGAACCTCCATGCACAATTTCTCTAGCTTGCTGAATTTTGTAGGGAAAGACTGGAAAATAGCCTGAGTTCTGAGATACTGAAAGACTGGAGCAACCTCGTCCTCCAAGTTATGAATATAATAACATGTTCATGTTTGAGATCACGGCGATGCACCTAAACCAGAGTCAGCTGCAGGAGTCAACTAAAGTTGATCCAGTCACTTTTTGGCCTGGGGATGGAAAATGGCACATGCGATATGGATAAAAGAGATGATGTAACTGATGAATGCCCCCTGGATGTCCATTTGTGACCGCGAAGAGATATCTTTGAGCCTCTTCATCAAGTATGAACTTTTCTTTGAAAGCTATAAGTGGTAAGCCTGGACACAGCCTCACTGGATTCGTCCTCAGTGAAAAACAACTTAACCCTATTTGCGGTGAATATTCCGCAGACTATGGGGTTGGTGCGACGCGTTGTGCAGGACCAAAGGCGACTGGAGTAAACAGTGGGGGATCAATGTCCAAGGCAGGCTGTTAATGGGCTTCACAAGAGCAGAAGAGACAGAGTTGTCGTTCTTCGATCCCCTCCAGCGACAGATCCTAAGACAAGACACAATTTCCACCTTCGTGAAAACAAAGGCTATAGGTACCTACTCTCCTGGTATGAATATAGTAGTCACCGTACCGTTCCCTATATGGTATTATATATATGAGTGTCTGAGCTCGTTCGGACGCGTTGTATGGACAATCTCTCATCAGGGAAGCTTTTGACCATTCATTCGTAGGACGCCGGATTCAAACAGGTTCGACAGACTCGGATGTATATCGGCGGTAAAAAATTTCACATAAAACGCTCTTACTTTTACCGCTACCCACACATGATTGGACTTCTGCGACCTTTAGAACTCTGAATAATCACGATAGGGGTCAGTAACGAGTGGAGGATAACTCTCTCTTCTTCTTTTAGGTGACAAAGCTCTTTGTCGGTCGTTCTCAATATCGCTCTTCGATAGTAAGTATGCTCTATAAGAGAAATGTATGTAGAAGAATCAAAGTTCCTTTTCCTGAACCCGAGTCTCTCGCATCCTTAAGAATTATTCAAATCACTCCACATGCGGTTTCTCGTCACTATCTTTTGAGGTTTAACGAAGGCTTAAATTAAGAAGGGACTAAATTACCGATCATGACCTGTTTCTGGGTGACCTTGTAAAACAGAGTCACTAGGAGCAGGAGAGCCGGAAAACGACTGCTTGCTCCGACACAAGCGAGTTTGTTCGACTCCCAACTATCAAGGCTTTTCAGCTGCTGGCTGGTTCACTTTCAATCCGACCTTCTGGATTGGCTTGTCACGAAGGGAATCTACATATGATACCTCCGGCTCCGACCAATAAGTCAAGTAAGCGGCTTGGTTCGAAGAGAACAATATCTTTTGAGACGACATGTCTTCATTCGCCATACTCCGTCGATAGCCAGAGATCTGGTGCTTTATTGAAAACTCTATGGATTGCAACCACATATAAGGGTAAAAACTTGGTATCACGTAATTTACCATACACATTTCTGTATCAGTTTAGTTCCAGTAAGGCATCACAGCCCTTTTTTCGGACGAAGGCCTGCAGTTCCCACGTAGATATATATACATATTTTTTTTTCCATAGCTGTGGAAGACACTACGGCTCTTATAGTCTCTAAAACCAATTAACATATGGCGGTGTGGTCTTGCGTTGCAGTGCTTTTAATAAGTGTCCGCCACCATACTCAAAAAGTCTTTGTCAGGCCATCATATCACAACATCACTGTTACCTTAGGTATTCTAGTAGTAGCGGTCCCTATAAATAGAGGTGCTTTCGCTTCAGTTTCTTTGCCTTTCCTTTTTGCTTTCTCATAACTCATCTATCTGTAGACCTTTCTTTTCTTGGATGATCAAGCCCTGGTTCCTAACTCCAATGAGAGATATACCTCACTTTAAATACTTATAGTTATACATAATTTCCATAACAGCATAAACTAAGTATAACTGAGACCATAATTGGAAACAATCATAATGTGAGAGACGAGAGCTGTGATAGGTTTCGTGCTACCGGTAGTTCAGGCCTTTATTTTTATTTATGCCGGGACTCCAATATCATCCTTCGATTCCTTCCTTGATTAGTTATAAGAAGGCCTTTGTCCCGTAATACTATCTCCCAGTGTGACAAAATTTGACCCTTCAATCAAATCGTTCTCAAGAATTTAAAGTCACCGACAGATATCAATTCTTTGGCAAGAACAAAATATCTGCCTTTCCAACTTCTTCAACATCTATCTCATACCGTCGAGATATACGAAATTTTGAAAGCTCAGGCTTGTTATGGGCTCCGGAAAAAAGGAAATTCAGCGGCAGTCAAACGTCTGCTAGGGTACGGTGCTAATAGAAACACTAAAAATAGCTTTTATGAAAGCCCAATAACATTTAGCAACTATTCAAGGGTACGAGGAGACGGTCCGGTTGCTGCTGGAAAATAACATGAATCCGGACCCTAAAGCTAGAAATGGTGCAAGACACAAGGGAATAGTTCAATTGTTGTTGGAGAAAGGAGTTGATTCAAACTTGAAAGATGGGTACGGCAAAACCCCATGATCATGCACAAAGCCGGATATTTCAGACTATGAATTACTAGAGGTCGTGAAGCATCTCCAGAAAGTGGGAGTTCCACCAGCAGACGTATCAAACATTCCACATCGAGGAGCATGGTTTTACTATTAGATACTCTATTGCGTCAGTTGTAAATCTGGTAATATCTTCCTGGATCTCCCTCACTTCGTGAATGAAGATAATCGCCCCCATCACCTTTATGGAGGGAGATGTCTTATGAATACAGATTTTTATACCGAATTTCAGCTATGGAGGTAGATAGAATCAAGTTCGAGCGAGTCGGGGAAATTGAGATAATGAGGGGTACTTCTAAGGGCCATCATGTCTTGATTCAAAAGTCCAAAGGGATAAAGGGAAGAGGAAAGAAGACGAAAGTAAAAAGTCCTGAAGAAGAAAGCTGCATATGTAATAACACATTGGTATCTACAAACCCTTGGTCTCTTTTTTCCTTGATAACCGAAGCGACGTCATAGATTCCAACGCCAGGAAATGATATAAATAAACATTGACCGAAGGTTCGAAATTAAAATATCGGTAATTCCCTCGAGTTGGTAGATGGTATCGTATAGGATAAGAAGGTAATAGAAGATAACATATATAACAATGAATTCATGTAGGCATTCGTGGGAGAGGAGAACTCATCATGATAAAGAGGCATCAGAAGCAGTATGTGTGGTTGTCCACTTTTTTGTGGAGGTCTTGCAACGGGGTTGTACGAGGTCCCGACTTGCTCAGAGTGTTTCGACGTAGTTACTGGCTACGGGTTAGTCTTTGATGCACGATTTTCAAGATCTCCAAGAGCATAGCATATCGAAAGGAGGGATAGCCATGGGTTTCCAAAATACATACCTTGGGAAGATTCCTGTCTTGTCGCCTACCTGGCCTGTCCACCAATCCTCCGCTTTGTCCGTCCTCTTTAGAATCGTAATTATTTCGCCCTTTCTGAAGCTCAAATCGCCTTCTTGGTCTGCGTCGAAGGCATACAGCGCTCTTACCTGATCTTTACGAAGGTGAGCTGGTTTGAACGCTGGTTTAGGGGCCGCCGGGCGGCTAGGTTTTTGGTCTGAGTAGACATAGTTATCATTGTAAGGGCCTGTATTGCGCCTGTTGCGACCGATTGAATCGAAAGTTACATCAGGATTCGCCGCCCCGGTTGAACCGAAGCGATTTAACCCTGTAGTTGCTGGGCGGTCATAGATATCATCTGCCCAAGTAGTTGCGCGACGTGGCTGGTCGAAAGGGACATCGCGATCCCGTCTCGTCCCTTCTTTATATGCTGTGCCCTGTCGACCTTCCCAAACTACATCGTCGTGCCTGTCATCATAAATCGGGATATCGTTGTACATAGAAGCTTGCTGTCCCGAAAGTCTTCCCGTAAAGGCTCGTGAATTGAGCACACGTAAGAGAGGCTCTGCTGCAGACGGAGGAGGGATAGCGCCTGAAAGCAGCTGGCGCGCAGTCACCCTATTGTTATACAACTTCTCGTTTGCGTCCTTACGTTCCACTAAAACGCTTCCCTCGAGACTCACGCCAGCGAAAAGGCCCTTGGTCTTGGAATACGAGAACACTGCTGCGACACCCTTTATGTTCGCCACACCGGCAGCCTCAGCATTTCTCCCAATTGGCCCTGCAGCAATTGAGACGTTCCCGCCAAGTGTTAATGTCCCTACTTGTGAAAAGGTTCGGACTGCGGCGGCGTCATTAAGGATGAAGACAAAGTCGGTCAACTCGAAGCCAATCTGCCCTCCTACTCCGGCTCCGGCGGTTGCGATTGCAGATGGTGCCGACCATGAATTATCAGTGAGTCGAGCAACGACCACGCCGGAACCGAAACGTCCAGAACCAAGGAACCCCGCCTTCAAAACAGTCAAGATAGCAAGACCCTGTAACGAGATAGTCAGGAACATGAGTCCATGATTTAGTAGCTCTCTTATCCTCTTCTCCTCTCACATACCTTTGCTCCTTGCAGAATTTCTGGAGGGATGATCTTATCCGGCCCAAAAGCCTGCCGTGGATCAATGAATGAGGCGAGAATCTGACCCGCCTTCCGACATTCGCCTGATAACCCAAAATTAGCATATTAAACCCTAGAACTAGGGGATCTTCTAGACCCGAGGTAAACGCACTACTCAAAGATGAGGGCAGCGGATTGTGGATTCCGAAAGGCATTTTGATTCTGGCTGTCTTTCAACCAGCTCTGAAGTTTGAATGGTCGAAAGGTGGGCAGCCGGCCGAGAATCAAATGCGGGATCTCGTAGTATATCAAAGACTTATATATATATATAATCGCTGCAAGAAAGAAGGGAGCAGAGCGAATTATTCTCCGTCAACGAAGACTATGGATCGCCCTGGTCCGTTAGGTGGAAGAAGCGAGCAACTAGGAATGCGGGATGATGATATACGTACATCGTGATATGCCCCCAGCCAACGTCTGATTGGCCAAAGCCGGAGTTAACCTAACATTAGACTCCGCCCTTTCCGTCGTCTGATAGTTCGAGTTCCCTTTACGGTCGGTTGAACAAACCCTTGTTTGGTATCGCCGACACGGGAAACTACCGATGATACCGCCTTACGAAGGAACTCCCGGAGAGGTACATGTATGTACATTAGATTCATTCTTAAGTCAGGAATTTTTTTTTTTTTTTTTCGTCAGCAGCCTCCGATTACCTAGGTAACAGGGCAATCATGACTTGTTTACCCGAGTTCATTCTCCACCACCTGAGCATCGCAATGGAGACGTGGCGTTGATTCGGATAGCCCAGCCTCTAGGCAGGCCTAGATAAGCCGGGCTTACCAATTACTCATCCCCATGGGGCTCTGCCCAACACTGCCTATATAGGAGCCCTTAGAGAGGTTATGCCTTACGCACTCTCTGTCGGCTCTGTCACTACGCAAGCTTTTGAGACAAATCGAAAAACATAGATTATTAGCATGTCAGCTTCCGTGACTTCAAAGACCTTCGCCGCACCTCTGGTGGAGCTTCCAGGTCTTGCCAACATCTGAGTTCTGGGCATCTGAATCGGGTCTACCGGGCAGTTCATATCGTAGACCTCTCGCATGGGCACACCTGAGTGATGATGTCTGTAGTAGAGTCCGTGAGGCAAAGGCTACTCAAGGCTGAGGGGATTCTCGGGCCACACCAGCATATGTGCCTTCACTCACTAGAGTATCCCTAGTACACTGATGCCTCCGGGCACATTGTGAGGTCAGGGGTGAACAGTTGTCTACATGCCATTAGGAACCTACCGTGGTCCTTTGCGTCAGTGAAAAGAGGAGCTATGTGGTTGAAGACTGAGGCCCCTCTTGCGCTAGCGACGGGCTGTACTTGTCCTGGCTGGGCTGGCTTCGAATGTTTGTTTATAGCCCCTTTTCCCGGACCTTGTGTTACCAAAGTGCATGCTGTCCAGATTTCCAAGTGACTTAGTTTCCCGGTGACAGCCTCAGCCTTCAATCACATAGCTTCTCCTGTACTTAGTATCCGAGGGACCTCGATACGCTCCTATGGCACTTAGGCAACTACTAAGCGACTCTACAATGAGGGAGCTCGCCTCTGACGACCCAAGCCCAAAGCATAGATAGATAAATACTAATGCTACCTATGGGTCATGTGGCCCACTCCCGAAGCCTAAATCGTCACATCACTGTCTTTATGACAGCTAATTATCGCGCAAACAATTTGGGGCTTATTATGAAGAGCCAAACCTAAACTACTGGGTGTAAAAGAATGGATTGCCCCGATACAACGAAAGGGAAGAGACAGAATGATACACTATACCGAAACTATGGCGGTGTATGGTGGTAGAATGCGGGAAGCTACTAGTATGTAGGTCATATGATACCATCACATCTTATACCTTATTAGCTTCTTAGAATCCTATCATAGACCTTCCTAATTTTCTTTAATACAATCAACATCAACTCACTTTGTGATACAATAGTTATGAGCCTAGGTGGGTAGTGCTGTAATTGCTCCCCTACCATCTGATACTTTAGGTTAGACTTCAAGGTATTTCTGATCATACAAATAACACTGCATAGGTACATGGACTCTAGTAACCTATCATCTACAAAATGCGGAGCTTTCCCCCTTTTTCCTCATTGTTACCAGCTGCTAAAGATGGCGAACTACCACATCTACCCCTTATATCCGTTCTGGCGATAAGGCGCCTGAACCACGAGTCGTTTTATCTGAAGGCTTAGTTTAATGAATAGCTTACTCGTCTAGATACCAGGCGCCCCCAGCTTTATAAACGGCAGTATAGAGTACAATATATTAGAGCGCATTGGTGCTCAAAGGCAAAATACTCGAGAGAGCGGGTTACAATTCACGACCTGACTTGGAAAGCTTTTCAGAATGACTGTGGGTACAGTGAGTGCTGGGTTCCTTAGGGTTGCTACATCATGGCTGCAATGACGACAGGATAAAATTCCTTGGAGTTTTTAACCCTGATCTTGAAATTGTCGGGCTATCGAAGCCTTCGCCCACTGATAATGGCCACGATCATCGCTACCCTTTATAAATTCGGTCACAGATGGGTATTGCATAAGGTCATTGAATACACACTTCTCTAGTAGCGCTTCAAGGTCGGAAAGATCCTAGTAAGATGGTGCGGTGGTAAGGGTCTCATAGGCCTTGAAGCCGAAACTATCGTCCAAAGGCATTGTCAGTAAGAGTAGTATCGGATTTGGGACACACACTGCCCTCGGTGTTGTAACTGCTTAGTCCATCATTTCCAACCACTCTGGCGAAAGAAGTTTCTCGAAGGACCAACAGCGAGGAAGCGGGAGTGCAGCCATTTGTCACTGCTCCTTTCTAAGGTCAAGGACCGAGACTGGGACAGAAATAAAAGCGAATTATTCGTCCCATAGATCATTCTTCTTCGCTGTCGTAATCTCGGCCAAGACCAACCTCAACCTTAAAAAGCAAAAGAGGCAAAGACCGGATAGCCTTCTCTTGATATCTCTTGGGAGGCGTCAAGTCCTCAGCACGTCGTCGATACCCAGGAGGCATTGAACATCCATCGTACTCGAAACATGGGATTGATAAAAGCCTTCACCACCAGGCTCGCCCCATAAGTCACTAAATCCTCTCGGAGTCGCAGCAGATCGTCATGCGATCAAAATTGGAGATGGGCATAAGTCTTTAAAAGTCAGGCTATTCTCAGAATCTATATCCTCTTGAAACCGCGACCTCTCCTTATCATAACGTTGATGTCTTTGGAGAGATACTATTGGTTTAACTGTCGCTCTTCCATCCGCCATCCGATCCTTGGAGGTTGTAATCGATGCTTCAGGAATGCTAGAAAAGGAGTTGCCAGCCGACTTACTGCTGGGAGGACATGTGGGGGCTCGAAAATAATTCCTTAGGAATTAGACATACGGTCGAAGGCGTTGATTGTTAGGGATTGGAATCAAGAATTGGAAAAGGTCGCCGTCATACGTTAAGTTGTCTAACAATCCATCCCATTCTTCTAACTGGTTGCAGACTAGAATACCTTCATGAATCTCTGAAGGCGATATCGCGATAATATTCCCAGAGCCCCGCCGATCGGAATGCAAGTTTGGTTTATCTAACAGTTCATCATCCGTATTTGGTTCTTTATCGAAGACATTATCCTTCTTGATAGGTGAACGGTTAAGAGGTTCTCGGGCTTCGTCGTCATCCTTTAGTTCACGCAGCGGGAGATGGCCGGCAGATTGATCACAGGGAGAAGATAAGTCCTTCATATCATGCTTGTCTCCACAATAGGTCTCGAGGCATCGGCGACCTAAGATGATATCACATTCAAAGTCTGTCATTAGCAAGGGAAGTTCCCTTTGCTTTTGCCCGTTGACTTTCAGACCGGGAAGTACCACTACCACTCCACTCCATTCTTCTATCCGGTAAGCGGGCAGGATATCTGTCACATTGTGCCATTCAGCTTTTGCAGCGAGGGACTTCTTCATTAATGTAACACAGTCTATCCTTCGATCGATGATAGCGTCGTAGGAATAAAAAATAGGGCAATGGGAATTCTAACGAGCTTTAACCTTAAGGACTCGTTGATCGTTAGCATGATCGTTCAAAAGGCAGAGGTCTGTGTCGGTATCGGGACTCGCAATTTCCTTCCCGAGAATAGAGACTCGTCCTATTCGAGACCACTGCGGCCCTTCCTCCCAGCTCCTTCAGCCATTTCATTGTGCTTCGTATCGTTCTTGTGTGTTCGCGTTACTCTCGTGGTTCGGGTTCATCTGCGAGGTGCTGCGTATGCAGCCAAGCTCAAACAGACAGAGGGGTGAAATAAAAGGTAAAATGGTGGTACTTAATATTATGTAGCAGACAGCCAAATTAATATGAACTAAAGAGAAAGAGGCTCTTGATTCAAATTAGGTGCTATATCAATAGAATATTAAGTACTAGGAGAAAGCAAGGAAAGAGAAAAAGGGTGGAATGTCATAACCCGCGCCTGAGGGCAGGCGCTTTGTTCAGGAGGGGGTAATGTGACAACATCTTCCCTTTCTCTTTTCTCCTTCCTTCCTTCCTCCTTATACTTAATATTCTATTGATATAGCACCTAATTTGAACCAAGAGCCTTTTTCTCTTTAGTTCATATTGTATTTGGCTGCCTGTCACACCCGGTTTCGTCTTGTTACCCCAACAGCGCCTTCCCAGGCCCTTCTTTAAAAAGATATTAGAATAAATAAGAGAGTGTAATGCATTTTATGTGTACTGTCAAAACGTGAGATAAAAGTAACCCTTCCAGAGGAATGACCAAGGGCAAGAGTGCCATCTTTCGTCGCTAAGCAAGCAGGACGGTACTCGGGAGGAAGCCATAACAGCCAATTGCTGTTGATATATCCTTCCCTTCATCTTGGGCCTGTTGGTAGATCTCAAGAAATTGTTGATTGATTATTTTTTAGCGATGACCTGACCTTCGGGAAGGCAGTACTCTTGCTGCTCACCCAACTGCCTAGCTCCTCTCCTAGTTCATGAAGTAACAGTGAAACGGCTCGGTAAGGGGTTATAGGCATGTCGACTTGCTTCGATAAATTAACGCGTTCCTTTAGCGTTTCTATAAAGAGTTGGATTCGCCCCTTGACAATCTGTTTAGGAAAAAATTGGATCGATTGAGGATAGCTAGTTAGTAGTGATCAATTACCTAGCTGCCTGGCAGCTGGGCGCGTAACCTCTTGAGGCTTGGGTTCAATTTCCTATTTGGGGACACAAAAGGGAAAGTTGTTGCATCACGTGCAACCCTAACCTTACGCATGCCAGAGTCCTCAGCAAGTACATGCAGAAGGAAATACATTAGACCAATCTGTAAGAATCAATTGCGCTCTGTGTGCAATCAGACAATTTTCAATAGCAAGCTTAGACGGTTGAGGGTTTGAGACACCGTCTCAAAGAAGAGCGACAAGAAAAGAAACAATATTTCCTTGTAAGGAATTGGAAGTGAAGCCATCTATATCCATAGCTACATCAGTATTTAGGTGGTAAACATATACAACAGACAGATTGCTCTATTCAATTGATAGAGTTAGTACTAACTTCAAATAGTAGCTACCGGCCATGGTAATTTTCTTTTTCTCATAACCGCAGCGTGATTTTCTTCCCTGGAAAATTATGACATTTATGGAGAAAAGTAAAACTATAGTCTTCCGGGACCCATATCAGGTGACTGACTACCTTCTCCAACGTAACACAGACATTATCGAGGAGCTACTTAGAGACAGAAATGCTCTCCAATCATACGTAGGTTTCGGTTCTCAGCCTGTCATGTTTCATGTATAGGTAGTACCAACAGTAGTACAGTAGTATAGTAATTCTATCATATGATAGGCGCTATGATAGCTAACTATGTACTATGTAGTACTCCATAGAGCTAGGTTATATGACTTGAAATAATCAACAACCGCAAGAACCTTTACTGATATCCATTGTCACGGTTTATTCTACATTCAATGATGGCTGTTGCACAGCGATATTGGAGAATGCATCCTTAGCATTCACTGTACAATACAGATCGGATCTCATCAACGTGAAAATGGCTATGGGTTGGTCGCTCAACGAGACACGATCTGATCCGTGACACTTACTCTCCTCGCAGTGCGAATCTGTGTGTGTGGTGATGAAGGGACCGGGAAGTCCAGTTTGATCACCTCCTTAGTTAAAGGAGTCTTTGTCACGAATAAGATCCAGCCCGTACTACCCCAGATTACGATCCCTCCGACCATTGGCACCCCAGAAAATGTGACAACGACGACGGTTGTTGATACTTCAGCGCTTCCCCAGGAGCGAGCCAATCTCGCTCGAGAGATCCGGAAGTCAAATGTGATTCTTCTGGTCTACTCGGATCACTACAGCTATGAAAGGGTTGCGCTATTCTGGCTTCCCCACTTTCGCTCACTCGGCGTCAATGTGCCTGTTGTCCTTTGCGCGAACAAATCGGACCTAGCCGCGGAAGGAAGTGAGACACAGGTCATCGAGGAGGAGATGCTTCCATTGATGGCAGAGTTCAAAGAAATCGACTCGTGTATTCGGACCAGTGCTCGTGAGCATCGAAATGTCAACGAGGCCTTCTTCCTCTGCCAGAAGGCAGTTACCCACCCGATTGCACCACTCTTTGATTCCAAGGAGTCTATCCTGAAGCCTGCAGCTATTTCTGCTCTACAGCGGGTATTCTACCTAAGTGACAAGGACCGGGATGGGTATCTATCAGATAAGGAGATTGAAGGATTTCAAGTGAAGTGCTTCGGGAAGCCTCTAAGCGAAGAGGACTTGGTCTATATTAAGGATACAATTCAGAAAACCTATCCGGAGTCGGTTACACCATCTGGTATTGATTCCCGTGGCTTCCTGCACCTGAATAAGCTGTATGCAGAAAAGGGCCGTCACGAAACGGTTTGGATCATCCTGCGGACCTTCCAGTACACCGATAGCCTTTCGCTTCAGGAGAGTTATCTTCATCCTAAATTTGAAGTGCCTCCATTCGCATCCGCCGAATTATCCCCAGAAGGCTACCGCTTTTTTCTCGATCTCTTTCTTCTGTCAGACAAAGACAATGATGGTGGTTTGAATGATTCTGAACTGGAATCGCTTTTTGCCCCCACGCCTGGCATGCCCACCGCCTGGACAGACGACTCTTTCCCATGCTCCACTGTCCGAAACGAGGCTGGACACATCACGCCCCAAGGCTGGCTTGCTCAATGGAGCATGACGACTTTCACCTCTCCACGAACGACCCTCGAATACCTAGCCTACCTAGGGTTTGAGTCTTCAGATCGAAGTAATCCCACCACAACGGCGGCACTCAAGGTCACGCGACCTCGCAAGCGACGGCGACGGCCTGGCCGGGTGGGACGGAACGTGGTGCTCTGTCACGTGTTAGGGGCTCCCGGATCAGGAAAGTCATCTCTCCTGGATGCCTTCCTGTCGCGTGGGTTTAGTCCGACCTATCACCCAACCATCCAGCCCCGAACAGCAGTTAACACGGTCGAGCTGCCTGGCGGCAAACAGTGCTACCTGATTCTGGATGAACTGGGGGAGCTCGAGCCGGCATTACTTGAGAACCAGGCCAAATTGCTCGATCAGTGTGACGTCATCGCCTATACATACGATTCATCAGATCCGGACTCCTTCGCATACATCCCAGCCCTGCGTTCTAAACACCCACATCTAGAAGAGCTCCCCAGCGTATTTCTCGCCCTCAAGGCCGACCTGGACCGGACCACCCAGCGGGCCGAGTGCCAGCCGCAAGAGTACACGGCACAGCTGGGCATGCCAGGACCGCCACTACATGTCAGCGTAACATGGAATTCGATCTCAGAAGCGTTTGTTCACATTGCCGAAGCCGCAATGGAGCCCAGCAGTGCGTTCCCTCGTACCGAGGATGACCTAGAGAGCAAATGGATGGCCTGGGGCATCGCGCTGGGTGCGGTGGTTTGTGCTGGTGCTGCGGCGGTCGTTATTTGGCGGCGAGTTAGCGGAAGCGGAGTCTACTCGTAAAAGGGCTCGGGTTGGTCAGCGCCTCTAGAGGCACACACCAACCAAGACGCACATACTCGCCCAAATACCGTGCTATATCACACGTTTTTAGACGTCACTCGATGGCACTCCTCCCGCTGACTATCTGCACCTGATCCGACCGCCATTCTTGGCGATCCTTCAAACGGGGCTCTGCTCCAAGGGACTTGGGTGATCCGGGAAGCACGATTTGGAGGTGATGGCAGGAGAGGTAGCTCAAATATTGATGGCCAATTCTACCTATATAATAGTACGAAAATAGAGTAGAGGGATAGATGAATAGACTAGTAATAAGATGTCTGATCGTCGACGGGTAGCCTTTTCCTCACACGTTGCTCTCGAACCTTCGTTTTTGGGCTTTGAATACAGCAGGACCTAAATGTTACGAACTAAGCTATAGCAACCCCAGCGCCATAATCTTTTTATATTTTGTCTTTTTTGTGTGGTAACCTTGTTAATAATCCTCCTTACAACGAATCCGCTCACAAAATTGGGTCGCGCTTCAACACCGCCTACCTATGATACTACGACCAGTGAACTCCTCTAGCTATATATTGAACCCATGAAGACCAATTGGACTATCGACTGGTGTCCTATGTGGGGAGTATCAAGAGGTTAGCTCTAATTTCCGAGGTTTATTATTGAATCGGATTCTTTCTGTATGCACATACACATGTGTCGGATTCACTGGAGCCTAGTAAGGTTTCGCAATGAATGAATTGATGGGAGATGATTTGAGCAACTATATATAACTCTAGGAATATATGCGTTGTAAAGAATCCCCCGGCCTAACTGTCAAACAGATCGTCCCTTATAATTTAAATGATAGTTTGTGGCCTGATCAATGGGTTACGATCCATGAAATACCATTAAACTGAAGAATCTATAGAATCTTGTAAATGGATATGAAACGTACTATATATATAAAGGTACCTAGCCTACTACTATAGTAGGTATTAATTCTAGGTACGGAGTAGGTATGTATATGACCTAGATATCAATACATATATATATATATCATAGCTATTTTATTATTGATATTAGATGGCACAAGACGGGCCTTTCGGTGGCCATTATTAGTTCTATCATACTAAATATACTATATGCATGGGATGAAATGTCACGGGCTCGGGCGTGTTGGAATTCGTCTCAAGTAGCAACATAGGGGTTACTTATGGTATATAGTAATGCCCAAAGGTTTCTACTATCCTAGATAGCGTTCTCTTTTAGTACTTACTCGAGGGAGATATATACCTCTTTCCCTCCCTTGGGAGCTCGAGCTTGTACCTACGATAGAATATATAATTATTGTCAAGCCAATAAACCACTCGACTAGACACGAAAGAGAAACCTACATGGTAGGCGGGCCTAGACTCTAGCCCCTATAGGTATGATAAACACCTACCATAGCTACGGCTCATGTATTATTCTTATGTGGCTACTTATGGTACATATTATCTTATTATTGATGATACATACATACATACATGGGCATAATTCTAGCATAGATTGATAATCAAGCGGCGTTTTGACTGGGGAACATCTCTCAATTGATCAACTGGAAGCTGTCCACTCTTTTGCGTAAGAAGATCATGAAATCTTCGTCCGCTCTTTGTGGGTAACATATCTAGCTTGTGTTGGTTCTTACACCTGTGTCCATGTCCATGTTCCGTATGAATATCATACCTATATCTGCGTAGCGTTTTTCATGCGTTTGGTATACCAAACATTTGATGATTATGAGTTTGGTTTTCCCCCTTTCTGCAAGCTAAAATCGGTATTACAGGTATCCGATTAAATTAAGAGTCCCCAAACCCAGAGGTTCCCGAGCCGGTAGCATCGGCTCGGGTCTCTTTGACGACTTCCCGTGGTCGGTCCCAGGTTCGAATGTGGCCTGGTAAACTTTTGGTTAGTGAGACCGAAGGAGAGAAGATCATAATAATGTATTCAATAGAGATTCGGTGATAAAAAATAAGAAGAGAAAGATTTCCCCCCTCCGATTGGAATCCGTCTTACCTTCCAGAGATGAGGTTATGATACAATCTTCTTGAAACCCAAGCCAACAAATGGGATCTTCGCCAACGACTTTAGACTGCATTGTACGACTGAATTAGTCATACGTGTTCGAATATGTTGAGGGCCTATCAATACGTACCATGATCGGAGGTAGGAGAGCAGTCATCGCCCGCGGTTCGACGGGATGATGTATCGTGTCTTCTGGGAAGTCTTGGAAATGTTCTGTTCTATTTGAATTGGAGTGTATCTGGTTGTCCATACTGTCTGTTCGACGTCGACCCATGTGGTGCATGCCGGCGATGATACTATTTCGTTGACGGACGCTGGCTTGGAGCTGATTATGTTAGCCGCGCACTCTCTAGTGTTGGTGTGTATTAAACCCTCCAGTTGGTGTAGCACGGGTTTTGAAACACATACCGCCTTTGGACGGGGTAGCATTCCAACATTGAAATCCCAAAGCAGCAATCTGCAATCATCGCCAACACTGCCAAATCGGTAATTTCGCTCATCACATCGCCACGGATCAAAGGCGACAGTAGAGACCCAGGAATTATGGCCTTGGCACCGGGCGATGATCTTTCGTTCTGGAACTGACCATATCGATACCAGATCGTCTTGCCCTCCCGTTACTATATATTTGCCATCGGGGGACCAGCATACACATATCATGCCGCCGTAGTAGCTGGGAAAAACGTCCGTCATCCTACGAAGTTGCTCTGGTTAGCCCTGTCGCGGAGCGATTTAGCGCCCACTACGCGTCAGACTCCCGAATACGTACTTCTCACTTAGGTAGTTCATGATCCGCATCGTCCCATCCTCCAAGACTATAGCCAGATGTCGATGATCTGGCGAGAACGCGAACTGGTTGATCCGCTGGTTGGAGAGCCTCCATACGGCAATCGGATTAGTTTTCTGGTTCCTGGAATTGACCGATTTCAGCACTCGGAGGGATCTCCGTTCATCCGCATTGCTGTTAGCCTCTTCATTGCTGATTCGGTCTGTTTCTGGAGCGAATGGCGCGTCATCTTTTTCCTTATCGTATGCAATCAGTTGCCCGTTAGCATGGGCAGCTAGGAACAAGTTCTCCGACCCTGGCACCCATTTGATATGGGTGACAGGGGAGTTGTTGACTCCACCATTTTTGTTGATGCGGGCGTATTTCTGCGATATAGGTTCATACCATAAGATATCTCCTGCAGAAGATCCCATGACAACGTCGATATGAGATGGCAAGACGGTGGCTTCGTTGACGTCATGACATAGTATGTGTGCCTTGGTGAAGAGAACCTTGCACAGCGGTTCCTCCTTGTTCTTGGCGCTCAAATCCAGCCATTGGAATGCGCGATTGATGTTCGCAAACGCGAGAATGCCGTCTGGAGTTCGTTCATTTAAGCGCTTGATGGTAGACTCGTGTACGATGACGCGTGAGACAAATGAGGAGCTGCTCTTGACAATATTCGTCTTTGGTTTCCGACGCTTGGGCAGCTCCTTCGTTCCGGAGGATGCGAGCGCGGGGTTGCCCCCCCCGAATGCTGGAGCAGAGCTATTGCTTTGATGAGCAGATTCGCCTCCACTATCTGACCACCTCCCTTCCCGATCGTTTTCCTTGATGACTTTCAGATCCAACAGATTGGCATCGTGACGGCTTCCCGTCACGATGAGGGTGAGCTTCACACCTGAAGTTGGTGGGGCGGGAATGGTGGTGAGAGGATTCGGGTTTGTGATGGGCGCTTCTGATGGATGTGGTGGAGGAGTTGCTAGTAACAAGTCATCGCACAATTCGTACATTCCTAGACCACTCGTGGTGAGTGAAATTCGCTGTCCGAAGGCGAGTACGTACCCTCTCCAACTTGCAACGAACAACCACCATCCAAGGGGCGGATGATGTTGTTGGTCTCGCTAATTGGTACTGGCATGCCATTTGATGTGCCCGTCGCGTAGGCGACAGGAATCGAGTAACGAGGCGGTGATGGAGGGATGACGCTGCGATCAGTTAGGAATTGTTTCTCCCTTTTAATTTCCTCTCATTATTCTTCTTTAGGGATAGTCTATGTGGCTGCTCGTAGAAATCTTTCTAGTAGAGTCTGGTTAAGAAGTAAGGATGAAGCAAAAAGAACAAAGAAGAAAAAAAAAAGCTGGTTACTTACAACATTATTTTTTGAGTGGGGGACTTTAATATTTATTAGTTATCCACCTGCACATGTCATGTACCACTAAATAAATCATAAATCCAATTTGCAACAATATTCAACAATATTCAAAAGATCATACAAAATTCCCCCCTCCCCCTCCGGGGCAAGTCAAAGTGGTCTTTAGGGCCGTAAAAGATATATGATTGACTGTCCTGGACCTCGATCTGCGGACGAACGAACCAACGCGGGGCTATCCCCTACCTAATTCTGTCAACAGTCTTTGTCCGGAAACCAGTTCTATCCTTTCTTTGCTTCTGCTTTATTATATGATTGATATCTGTATGCTGTCCTGCCACCATCACCACCACTTGTCACGAAATGTCAGTAGACTATGGATATGCAAGGATAGCAAATAATGAAGGGCCCTGTCGGGAGGCACTGGTAATGCTAGTTTTTCTTTTCAATAATACATCTTGTTATTGCCCCTGGGAGTCCCTAGCGGAGAGAATTCTGGATTCTATGAGGATGATGATTAACTAATAATACTACCCCAAGGCCCTGTTGGACCGTTAATGAGTAGCAAGAGAAAGAAGGGGAAGATAAGGCAAAAAAAGCTCCGCTGGAAAGAACTACTTAATCATACCTATATATGTATGATCGGCCACCTAAAATCAGTTTATTAATCATCATAATAAAAATCCGGTAAGCTGGATATATCTTTGGAACTACGAATGAGGAACGAAGCGGTGGGCTTTCCGGAAGAATTCCCTGTTACATGTTGGATCATATCGGAACGCGATGGATCGATCAGTTTAAGAATAGACCATCATAACTATGTTATGCAGGCACTGGCTAATAATATACATATCAAGTTAAGCATTTATTAATAAGTTATCATTATACCATTAGCAACGGCAACCTATGATAGTTATCTCCTTTGACTGTCGAATCAAAGCAGCAGAACCTGGAAAAGCCAACCAATATTAGGTATGATATGTAGACGAGTACATTTCACGAAACCCACAAATCTTTGACGATAACTAATCAAAAGTTGGATGCCATGCAGCCAGCAACCGAACGAGACAAGACTCTCTCTCAATGATGATGAACCTGAATACTTTATGTAATGTACGGTACATACTACTACTAAGGTTGCATTACGTGGTAACGCAATAAGATTCGACTTACGCCTATTTAGACTGTATAGATGAGGACTATTGCGGGGCCATGCCTATTTAAGGAAAGTGCCGGGAGTGTCAGGCTTCTCCGGATTTCAAATATCCAAATAGCATTATAACCTAATTATATCTAGGACACTTTAGCCTAATGTTACCAGTTTCCCTGCGCTTGTGGTAGACTCTTTAGATCTTCCTAAATCATTCTATGCAGCGGTGGGCGCATGATTAAAGTACGTAACTGTATTAGCCCAATCTCATCAAGCGTGGGGGTAAAACCGAAGTCGGCAGGTCGGAGATCGGCTTCTTCCACCAGCGATTGGGCCACTTATGACATCATAACACAGATAAAAATATTTGGTTCGGAACTCAAAACTTAACCTCGGCTTGGCTCGGTACTCCAGCCGGGGAAAATATAAGAAAAGAAGCACCCTCCGGCTAACCACCACCCTAAGGAATACGAGACCGTATCCATCTTAGAACGCGTTGTGTCGCGCCGTGCGCGCGTGATAGATAGGCGCTACTATGGGGAACTTGTGTATCTTCAAAGGGATCTCGAAGTTTGCCAGCCCTTGCAACTATTGCTCTGTCACTCATCGTGGACAATCAAAGCAACCTTTGAAGCTATCACTCGCTATGTCTGATAAATCGCGATCCCCCTCTCCTACCTCCATGGATATCGATGATGTCTCGCTGAGTGCGAGCCCTACAATTCAATAAGAGCCCAAACTCGATCCCGACGATAAGTCTAATGATAGCCCCGACGGGCATGCACGGTTATTTTGAAATATATGCTCCTGTTGAAGTGACATATGAGTCATCGCTTGGCTCTCAATGCCATGCATGAGTTTACAAAGAGCAAGGGGTACGAAGCGTCCATTACTAAAAAGATCGGAAAGAAAAACAAGAGCGGTGTGCACTATAAGAAACTATGTGGGGGCAAGCTGAAAAATACACGGGATATTGGTGGGAGGTGGAAGATTGTAAATACGGAGAACCAAAATAGCCGCTTGCATAGTCATGAATCGATTGAAGCAGTAGGCCTTCCCAGTCACCGAAGACCGGCTTGTACCGAGTAAATGAAGGCAAAGATAGTATCCGGAGCTGCTTCTTCAATCCAAACATCTTAGCTTTTGCGGTATATTCAGAGCGAACTCAAAACAGAAGACATGCTAATTACTCGGAGGGATATTGATAATGAGCTCTCCCGCTCGCGGAGAGAGAGGGTATCGGTACGCGAACAATCGTCGAGGCGGTATTCGAAGAGATGAAGAAGTTAGAATTTCACTTCAGGTATACTGTGAATGAGGATGATAATTCACTAGAACTTTTTTTTTTTATCCACCTAAAGTCTCTAGAGCTGGTGAAAGGATATCCCCACGTACTTTTGATTGATTGTACTTATAGACGAACAGGTACAGCATTTCTCTCGTTAACCTCATAACGGTGACCGGAATGAATACAACCATCCAAGAAGGCCTCGCGTTCATATGAAGTGAGGCAGGAGACTCCTTTCTCTGGGTCCTGGAAGAGCATAGCAACGAAGAGAGAATAGAGGTACCATGGATTCTTCTTACCGATCGATCGACAGCACTGATAGGGGCGTCAGAAACAATGTTCCCGGAAGTGGACTATTTGATCTGCCGCTGGCACCAGAATAAAGACGTAAAATTAAGCCGCAATCCAAAGATCCAGTAACCGGGGAATGGAAGGACCATCCAGATACGCGCCGGTGCATGGAACTCTACTTAGCATGTATCAACGCCGAGACGCTAGAGGAATTAAATAATGACTGTGAGAATATGAGGACGCAATTCCCTCTGATTGCACGCTACCTTGAGAAGGAATGGTGGTCTTGGAAAGAAAAGTGCGTCTCGTATTGGACTAATTTTTACACAGTTCAACCAACGGCCAACATTACGATTGGAGGGTCTTCATCATGTCCTTAAAAGCTGGCTTAAAACATCGAGGAGCAACATCAGCGTCTTTTTGCAGAAGGCGCTTCCGATGTGGGAATAATTATTATCTGAATCGGTATTTAGGGAGATCGGCGAGAACAAGCTCAATATCCCTTATAGCCTGCAAGACCCGTTCTACAATTGCGTAGCGCAGATAGTATATCGGTATCCGCAAGTCGAAGAGCAAAGGGCGAAGGCGCGTAAGGAAATGCGGGAACACGAAACAAACCTTCGCAGGAGAGAAGCGAGTGCAGATGCGTTTTTCGAAAGGTGGTGGGTATGCCATGCAGCCACGACATCCGCCTGCTTCTCGAGAATAACCAGCACCTTGCTCCCTAGCACTTCGACTGCCTTGAAAATCAATTTCTAGATGACTCTTCCATGATATTCCATGATATAATCTCTTGGACCCTCTCCGAGTCGAGACTAGAAAGGTATTCATTCTATAGTTTAAATAGCCCCTCGGCATCACTGAGGGGCTCTTGCTATGTCGTTACTATTCATTATCTGTAGCGCCACCTCTTTATTAACTAAGAACGGCTATTAAGTGTTTGACTACTCTTCAAAGACCCTCAAGATGTAAGTATGCTTTCTCGCGCAAGGGTGAACTATAAGAGTAATAAGGTCAAAGACATACCATTGTTGTTGTACCATTATTGTTGAGTGTCATTAGACCAGGACGAAGTGCCTATGATACCGATCAGAATACGAACTAATTTTGCAAATTGAAACCGAGAATAAAAGCATACACGAACTCCTGAAGAGAAGGCATCCGAAGATAGCCTGCTACACCATCGAAGATAGCTTGCTACACCAGCGAGCCTAAACCCTCCTACCTCAAGATGGAAAGGCAAAGAGACCTTGATCAACATTGGAAAGGCAACGAGCTCTGAGTCTGTATTATCCTTGTGACGGTACATCATTCATTCCATTGTTTTTCCTCTAATCCCTCTACGCAGGTTGGCTTCGACAACAAAGTCGTCAGTTATCCTCGCTTCCTATACGGATTGGAGAGAGTGGATCAAGGTCACGATGACCGCCGTTTAATCTTACAGAATCTGGGACTCGATGAGCCGAGATTTCTCGCAAGAGGAGCTGGTCGCTGTCGTAAGGCTGGCGGAACCTAGACGCCAAGATGATAATAGTCAAAGGACATCGATTGCTGACCTCACTGACGCCGAGGTCGTGGGGCTCTTGTCGTTATAGAAAAGCTATCAAACCAACCTGAAATACTATAAGGAATATGAGAAAGAGCTCGCAACAATGAGGACGCGGATCCAGGCAACAAGGAAACGATGACGAGGGCGAATCTCCGCTACACCTTTGACTGTGACGCCGTCCCATCAGGTCCTCAGAACCTAAATGCTAGGCTCGCCCCAGACGACCAGGCTAGAGAACGGGACCTGGAAAGGGAATACCAGGCCCCACAGCGTGTACAGAAAAATTCCGGAGTTGAGGAATGGCTCCAGAAGTGGGAGGTGGTGTGCAATGAGGCCAAGCAAATAAGGCTCCCGAAGGTACAGAAAGACCGACCAGTCAGGGCCTTTGTTATTGCATGTAGGCCTTTACTTCCCACCTCCGAATATTATACGAATGTAAGACACGACCGTCCTAAGGGCCCCACCGATCTCCATGGCATTATCCAACGATTTAGTGAGTATAAAAGGGACAATATCGCCAGCCCGGAAAGGTCAGAGCCTGCCTTCGCAACATTCAAGGGCAAGACGCCTGACAAGCCTAGCTCCGGAACATCTACAGCTTCTTCATCCGAACCACCAAGGGGTTGCCTGTGCAGAACACGCCATTTCCTTGCGCAATGCGACCGGACGGAGATCTAAACCAAGATCGATAACATCATCTCAAGGAAACCTAGAATTTATGCTGCCGTTGGGAGGGCTTGACAACAAGTGCTCAAGCAACAGGGGGGCATCTGTTTCTTCAGGACAGAACACATCAGCCACTCCGAGAGGGGGGAGTTCGTGAAGCTTTGGCGGTTATCCCGTTCAATAGTTACTAAGACTAATACACAAACAGTTAGCTCCTTTCAACGTCTCTCCACATTAGGGTGTCTGCGCTAGTCCGAGATACCTCAGACGCTCAGACCCTCTCCCGGATTGGTCGACCACTTACTAATCACTTTTATCCGGGTGGAAAAAAAAGTTGGCTGACTTTGTTCCGACCTTGATACTTAATCAAGGGCTAGAACCACCACTTAAAAGATATCGGTTTATGATTATCATCAACCCAAGACGGCTATGCTCTAGCTCTAGCATGCAAGCTACAGAGAATCCAAAACAAAGCCTTGGGAATAGTAACTGGGGGCTTTCGGCCGCCCCAATCAGGTCCCTTGAAACCTTGGCCTATGTACCCTCATTAGACCTGTTCACCACTAAGGTAGTGGCATATAGGGTGAGGACACAACGCACTGGCATGGAGGCTCTTGTTAGGAGGAAATGCAGCCGGATCTAGGAAACACCACGAAAGCCAACAGCGCGTATCGATACAGTGGCCGTCGGCCAATGCAAGAAAGGTAGATCGATGGGTGGCCCGGCTGGATAAGAGAACTGGACAGCGCAGCCGGGTGTAAGAGGGGTTAAAGCCTCTCTATAAAAGAAATGGGAAGAGAGATGGAGGACCAGTCCTCATAGCCCGGCAGAGGCTTTCCCTCAACCCCCAAGTAAGGAGTCCTGAGGTTGCAGGAGGGACTCCACAAGGTCGGAAGCTCTATCTATATACACTCAGGTGCGCACGGGAAAGATTAGTGCCAGGGGTAACGAGCACGGTTAGGAGACCGAGACATGCTACAATCTACTGCCCCAGATACCAAGGGATTGGAGAAGGGCTTCGAATGAACGACAGGCTAGACTTTCGGCAGTTGCCGACAGAGCAGGCCAGCTGAGGTCAAAAAACTTGTGAGGTGGTTGTTGAGGACGTTAGAAAAATTTCTGAGCTAATTAGGTGACAGAGCTAAGCGTCGGCTTGACTGAGATGGACCGGGTGGCCAAGAGGCCGATCGGAGTAACAGTAGCGGCCCTTCACACGGACCTTGGTCTATCCGAATTTAGCCTAGCCTTCCAGGACCCTAACTTAATCTGGCCTGGCCGGCTCAAAAGCTACCTAGGTAGGCTAGGCTTAATTGTAGCCGTGCATTGGCTGCCGACAGGCCATTTGTCAGCCTGAAACCTGTTGTTACCGCATTGGCTTGATGCTCAACAGTTCGATTCGTCGAGGTCCTTAAAATGAATCACCACAGCACCAAATCTCCCAAAGTTCATATCCGCTTATTCGTAGAGCAACTCTTCTCCATCTACCGACTAGTAAAGTTTGAAACCTAGCCTTAGCTTCTCCTTGGCTAGAACTATGACGCCTCCGTACCGACGCTTGGCTTGGGTCCGCAAACATCAACCACAACAGCCGAAACGTTAGCAAGAGTAGCGATAAGCCAAGGGCGAGATGGCTACTTGATCGGACTAGAAGCACGGTGGAGAAGGCTTATCTTCATCAATTGATCACTACACTTCGCCGTCCTCATCCTGGCGTTGCCACTTATATTATTGCCATCTATACCGCCTCCCCAACTTCTTCTTCAACATGTAACATGTTGAGTATAAGATGTTGGGTATAACTTGTTGAATTGTTGAACATTCCTCAACAATTCCAAGAGAATTTTATTGGAGGAGTTTATATGTGTTAGATCTAGACCGCAGGTCATGGATGTAAATACGTCCCTCTGACCTTGAGTTAGAAATCTAAGCGAGTGCATCAGGAAATTTCTCTTCTCATAAAAAAAAAATCCTTTTCATAGATATTTAAATGCACATCTTCGTGAGTGGTACCAGCAGCTTCTCCTTTCTTAAATAGACAGTGCAAGGTAGTAAAGGGGTTTTATTCTTTGGTATTTTACCCAATTGGAGAAGCAACTCTGGTCGATTAATTGACTCTTACGCCGGCAAAAAACTGCATCATTGCTTAACTGTTTCTAAAGGAGCCCTGTCGAGCGTTGCCGAGCATGCGAGCCATGGTACATTTTTGCCCAGCAATGAGCGTAGATGAAGCATTCATGCATATTCCGTTCAAAAAGGCACGGCCCCAGTGACAAATATGCCTCATCCACTGAAACGAGGCCAAGCTACACAAAGTCTGCCCCCAATTGTGAGCTCAGGGCTAAGCAAAATATGTGTATATTTCGCTGCCTTTGCTTCTTCAAGAAGCCTTGCAATAGTAGTATCCTTAGCTTACAATATCGAATTAAAACTTCATTTGATGGTCCCCCAATTTGCAATGTTGATTCGTCATTCTTTAAAATATCGTCATTTGCTTAGGTTATGCCTATCATGAGTCATACAATGCTATTTTCAACAATCACATATAGTACTAATTAGTATATGGTGTCTACTAGTTTACTCAAAAATATGTATACCTGATATATATTATGAAATTCTTATCCGGCTGCTTCTTTAGGATTTATTTGACCATAATCTAGACCCTATTTTGACATCGAATCGAATGTACGGGATAAAGGAAATAGGACATAAATCCCCAACAAATGGGTCAAATATGTACGCACTACTCATCAATCGTGATAGTATAGTACATGTACATGATATCCTCGAACTCCTCTAGTACCAGACCCAACTTGGAAGTGAGATCTGAGTTTTGTATGCCCAATCATCTTCGGGTGGAATGATCGTCAATTGATTAGATCTTGATCCCGAAAAAATCACAACCGCGGCCGTGTCTAGGAATTGGAGGACCTACATGTAGTATTTTTAATTGGCTATATCTTCCTACAAAAGGGTATAGTACTAGTAATATCCTAAGTGTTTGTTCTAAGAATGACGAAAACATTCAGGCCTTGGTCCTCCTATAGCGCTAACTGCATCTTAAGAAGATCAGCCTTCTTGAAGGTCCTGCAAATGCCCAGTCATGATTCGGATACTATGCTACGTTTTGCTATGAAAAGACTGACGCGGCGGGCTAGGAACATGCAGATAGATTGACATAATTTTCCTCTTAATGACGTCCAACGTCCTTAAGCTTGTAGTGTGTTGGCAGAGCTGGGACCAGATGTTAAGTAGATGCTGGTTTTAGTGATCCTAATACTAGATTGTTTATCTAGAAGTCTAAGTGGCTATAGTAAAATATGAACAACGGCAGACCGAAGCAGCAACCCTCCAGGGTATATTTGGTAGGAGTAGAGTAGGATGATTTGTTGCAGTTCCTCAAGATGAAAGATGAATACCAAAGTCATCATCAAGCATTTCAACCTTTGATCGCCTGCCTTTATTAGTCGAAGAGTTCCCTTAATATGAGTCCCCCCACCTCAAATGCCACTGATAGCGGTGTTGGGCGATGTTCAGCGCCCTTCTCAACTAGCACCTTCACCACTCTGTCATGTCCTTTTGCCGCAGCCCATGACACTGGTGTTTGACCGAAACTAGTGTCCACCGAATCCACCGCAGCACCTTTCTCAATCAGCACCTTCACTACCCCTTCATGTCCATTTTCCGCAGCCCATGACAGTGGTGTTTGGCCCATGTGACTGTCCACCGAGTCCACCACAGCGCCTTGCTCAATCAGGACCCTCACCACTTCCTCATGTCCATTTCTCGCTGCCCATGACAATGGTGTTTGGCCATATTTATTATCTACCGAGTTCACCGCAGCGCCTTTCTCAATCAGGACCCTCACCACTTCCTCATGTCCATTTCTCGCTGCCCATAACAATGGTGTTCGGCCATATTGAGTGTCCACCGAGTCCACCACAGCGCCTTTCTCAATCAGCGCCTTCACCACTCCGTCATTTCCTTTTGCAGCAGCCCATGACAATGGTGTTCGGCCATATTGAGTGTCCACCGAGTCCACCATAGCGCCTTTCTCAATTAGCATCTTCACCACTCCCTCACGTCCATTTTCCGCAGCCCATGACAGTGGTGTTTGACCATATTTATTGTCCATGGAGTCCACCACAGCGCCTTTCTCAATCAGCACCTTCACTACTCCATCATATCCATTTTCCGCAGCCCATGACAGTGGTGTTTGGCCCATATTGGTGTCCACGGAGTCCACCATGGCGCCTTTCTCGATCAGCACCTTTACCACTGCCTCTTGTCCATTCCCCGCAGCCCATGACAATGGTGTTCGGTTGAAGTTTGTGTCCGCTAAGTCCACTGCGGCGCCTTTCTCAATCAGTACCCTCATGATTCCCTCCTGTCCATTTTCCGCAGCCCATGACAATGGTGTTCGGCCCAATCTAGTGTCTACCGAGTTCACCATAGCACCTTTCTCAATCAGCACCTTCACCACGGCCTCCTGTCCATTCCCCGCAGCCCATGATAGTGGTGTTCGGCCGAAGTCAGTGTCCACCGAGTCCACCGCGGCGCCTTTCACAATTAGTGCCCTCACGGTTGCCTCCCGTCCATTTTCCGCGGCCCATGACAATGGTGTTCGGCCCAATCTAGTGTCCACCGAGTCCACCGCAGCGCCTTTCTCAATCAGTACCTTGACTACTGCCTCCTGTCCATCTCCTGCAGCCCATGATAGTGGTGTTCGGCCGGAGTCTGTATCCACCGGGTCCACCGCGGCGCCTTTCTTAGTCAGTACCCTTACGACTGCCTCCCGTCCATTCCCCGCAGCCCATGACAGCGGTGTTCGGCCAAAGTTGGTGTCCACCGAGTCCACTGCAGCACCTTTCTCAATCAGCAGCTCCACCACTCCCTCATATCCATTTTCCGCAGCCCATGACAGTGGTGTTCGGCCTATGTTAGTGTCTACCGAGTCCACCGCAGCGCCTTTCTCAATCAGCACCTTCACCACTGCTTCCTGTCCATTTCTCGCAGCCAATGATAGTGGTGTTTGGCCGAAGTAAGTATCCAACGAGTCCACCACAGCGCCTTTCTCAATCAGCACCTTCACCACCCCCTCATGTCCATTTTCCGCAGCCCATGACAGTAGTGTTCGGCCGCCATATTTTGTGTCCACCAAGTCCACCGCAGCACCTTTCTCAATCAGCACTTTCATCGCCGCTTCCTGTCCATTTTTCGCAGCCCATGATAGTGGTGTTTGGCCGAAGCTAGTGTCCACCAAATCCACTGCAGCGCCCTCCTCAATCAGCACCTTCACCACTCCCTCATGTCCGTTTTCCGCAGCCAATGACAGTGGTGTTCGGCTTAATCTGGCATCCACCGAGTCCACCGCGGCGCCTTTGTTAATCAGCAGCATCACTGCTGCTTCATGCCCAAATTTTGCGGCAAAATGTAGCGGCGATGTGCCATTTATATCCCTACAGTTTGGGTCAGCTCCCTTCTCTAATAGCAGCTTGATCATTCCATCATAACCAGTTATTGCTGTGGCACGTAGCGGTGTCTCGTCATCTATATTAGAATTTGCATCGGCTCCACCCTCTAACAACACCTTCGCCACTGCACCATCGCTCTGCCTCATGACTAGCCAGCTTAGAGGTGTCAAACCATTATTATCCCTATAATTTGGGTCGGCGCCTCCTTCAATTAGTAGCTTTACCACTGCCTCATGTCCATTCTTGGCAGCCCATGAAAGCGGCGTTCGGCCATATTTAATGTCCACCAAGTCCACCACAGCACCTTTCTCGATCAGCAGCTTTACCACTGCGTCACACCCAAACGCTGCAGCCCATGACAAGGGTGTCCGGCCATATTCGGTGTCCACTGAGTCCATTGCAGCGCCTTTCTCAATCAATAATGCCGCTACCGCCTCATTCCCGAACACTGCGGTGTAGTGTAGGGGTGCCCAATTATTCTTATCCTTCAACTCCGGATCAGCCCCGTTCTCCAACAGCGACTTTGCCGCTGCCTCATGCCCTAACTTTGCAGCTCTATGCAATAGCGTCCCATTATCCGCATCATTAGACTCCAGCTCAGCTTCCATCTCTAGCAGTAGCTTCGCCACTGCCTTATCCCCCCACCTTAAAGCCTTTTGTAGCAATGTCCGACCGTCAAGGACCTGGGAATCCAAGTTGGCGCTCTTTGTAAACTGCAGGAATTTAATCACTTCCTTGTGCCCTCTTGTTATAGCCAATTCTAACGGTGTCCGATCATTCTCATCCTTGGAGTCTGGGTTAGCACCCTTCTTAACCAGCAGCTCCACCACTGCCTTATTTCCGAGTATTGCAGCCCTGTGTAGCGGTGTCTGACCAAACTTGTCGTTGTTATGTGGGTCGGCTCCCTTCTCCAGAAGCAAATTTACAATTGACTCATGCCCGAAAACCGTAGCGCAGTATAATGGTGTCCAACCATCCTTATCCTCAGATTCCAAGTTAGCACCCTCCTTCAGCAGCAGCTTTACCACTTGATCACGCCCGAATATCACGGCGCAATGGAGTGGAGTTCCCCCTCCCTCAAACTTGGACTCCGGGTCAGCCCCTTTCCCAACCAACCTCATGATTGTCTCATACTCCCTCATTTCTTCATCCTCCTGCCTTGTAGTTCTCTGTAGTGACATCTGACCGATAGACTCTAGGTTGGCGCTGTTCTCTAGCAGCAGCTTTACTACTGTCTCATGGCCCCTCGCCGCGGCCCAGTGTAGCGGCGTCCGACCGCCATTATCTTTGAGGTTCGGGTCATGTCGTTTCATGAGCAACGCTACCACAAATTCTTCCAGTCCGAAGTACGCTGCGAGATGTAGTCCTGTCATCTTCTTTGGAACTCTTTGACTGTAGCCCAAGTGGCATCTAGACGCTACCATTGCCTGAATACAGCCAGACAACTTCATTTCATTCTCAAGAAGATCTAGAATCTCCGGTTTCACATCTTCCATTGAAGACTTGCTGGCATGATATCCCCAATTTTTCGCAGCATAGCTGTAGAAAAGATTTGACTGTAATCTCTCTTCAAACGCTTGATCTGTTGAACAGAAACCGGCTTTGAAAGCGTCAAATGACAAATAGGTAACGCATCTCTTCGTAATATCAGTCTCTGCATTAGGAAACCAAGAACTCCGGGTTCGCTCAAAGTATTCCTGTGTTGTATAGTGTGCCAAGCGGATAATATCACTCTTTTCGTCAATAATGACCAAGCCAGCACATACAGAAACCATGACTTCGATTTCGGTGATATTATCTTCATCAAGCCCAGCCCTACTTACCTCAACAGCTATAGCGTGCTGGAGCTCAGAAGATGTTAAAGGCCTCTTGGCACAGGTGATCCATGATAAGACCTGCTTGGCAAGTTCTCGGCGTTCTGCCGCCTGCGAGTTAATTCGCTCCATGGCTTGCATATAGGCATTATCTAACACTTTGGATTTCTGGTTGTCGCTTGACTGTGTTTCCGATTCTTTCTCCAGAGCTTTTAGTGCAAGCCTTATCGCCTTAGGCGTCGTCTTATAGGCTAGAGAATCGACAAAGAGCTGCACAAGGAGAAACCTAGTCAATGTTACTAGGCTGGGCTAACATAGCCAACATTATAGAATAGTACATACATTCCGTCAGCTGCTTTGATAATCCTCCTTTTGATCTCCTCCGCAAGCCCTTTCGAGCCCAGCGACAGGAAATGCTGTAACTTCTCATTGAGATATTTCTGCATATCCGTGTCACTGGCGCGAATCTCAAGTCTTAGACTCCCGTCGAACTTTTTTTCAATCTCTCGAATGAACCGCGAAGTTACGAAAATATTTGCCCTAGCTTTAGCTTGGAGGCTGAAAAGCTCTGATAGGAACACATTGCGACCCTCGTCAGAGATTTGACATTCGTCTAGTGCATCAACTATAATAAAAGCCCTCGAATAAGAAGCGACAACAAAATGTAGCACTCTTGAGATTTCATCGGGTGAAGGGCGGGTTCGTTTGAGTTTGTGATAATTGTAGAGGTTTTCTACACTTTCAGGTATAGAAGGTTGTTCCTGGATCAACTGCTTTAAGAGGCTCGAGACTAGATCAGCAGACCTTTGCTCGTCCTGTTGCCGGAAGTTACAATACAAATATGCAATGCCAACGGTAGGGTCACCGCCGAATGTATTATGGAGATGGTGGATAACAATAGATGTGATAATTGTCTTGCCTCCGCCTGGAATGCCTGGGCAGAAAAGAGTCTGATTGCTTTGTCTAAGCCATCGCTGAAATTCATTAGACTTCAACAACCATTCTCCGGTCCCTTCCCGTCGTCTGGCAATGAAGTCACTCTGTTGGTGAGCATAGTCCATAGGTGTAAGCCAATCGGCAACGACTTGGTGCTCTTTACGCTCTTGATCCTCCCCATGTTGGTGAAACCTTTCAACTTTAGCATTTGTATCCTGAGTAGTGTTTAGAACTTTACCACGGTTAGTGACATCGACCTATCAATAGGACACACAAAACTTTGGCATTTAGGCAACTAACCTGAAGAAAGGATGGCGCGGATTGTCTGCTCGGCCTCCACATTTGAGGGAGGAATTTGACAAAGGAGATCTTTAGCATATGCCGCCGCCACCATCGCCGCATACCCTTGCCATTCTCTGTTCTTATGGGAATCCGAGTAATCGCTAATTCCACGAATAACTAGACAAGGGCATTGGTTCATGAGCCCTGCAGCTTCCATTTCAAAGCAGAGAACGCCGTAATTTGTAGAGAGAGCATCTCGAACAAAGGCATCCTTCATTACTTGATTTGCTGATGCGATCAAGCCGTAATGAATCATTGGGTTATCATCATCTGTGGTCCTTGGAGTTCGTGGTATTAATTTTAGTGGGTCATCGCCACAGACTGCCGCACAGGCTGCATCGTTGTCTGAGGGATGTGCTGCTTCAGGTAGATACAACCTATCGCTTCTAGGGTCTGGCCGGCTATACTCTTGCCGCAGTCGTGCCTTCTTCTGAAAAATGTGATCAATGGCCTTTTCAAAATTATGGCTGTCGCTTTTATACCGGCTCCTAAGTGTGCTCACCGCCGTCAGCAAGAATGTTGGGGGGTTATTCAAGGCACCCGTCATTTTGAAGCTCTGATATTGCATCGCCTTCCCAAAGTCATATTGAAGTACGCCACTCTTTCCATTCCCAGGAGTACTGACGACAATGTCACCCAGACGGATGTCATGCTTTGGACTTGGTGCTCCGCCACCAATACCAACCATTAGAGCAGCTCTGATCCTTGGGAAGCTGTGTAGCATATCTTTTACGACACCTGCCGCAGAGCTTATGCCATATTGCCCATTTGGCAAAACTGCAATAGCAACATTGTGTTTCCCAATTCTGCCCAGAATGTAGCTGTTGCTATCTTGTGGATGCTGAACTACCAGCCCTGGGTGTTCCTCATCAAGAAACTCCCGAGCGGCAACGGCTTCTGTACTTAAGGCGCAGATCCAGCCGATGGTGTAATCTTCAGGGCTGAGCATACTAGTGGTATCTAGTAGATGATTTGTTATCAAGTGGTACATTAATACCACAGTAGATTAGTAAATATTTGCCGTCTTGAAGGAAGCAAAAGATTTATAGTAGTTGAGGAAACGTGGAAGCCCTTGAGTCAGGTAGGCTGTCTGCGAGATCGAGAGGGGGTTAGTCTTCACACAACTCATGGGTCTATGGTAGAAGTTATATTCTATATATCGTATCAGCCACGATTTCCTCCGTGATTGGGGGGAGCAACTGATTTGTCCGGCTAGCGCTTCCTATTATGTCCACGGCGGTCCATAGTGGACAAGTTGTACTCACATTTTGAACTCATCTTTTCTTCACCAAGTCCACATATTCTAGAGGTATACTCACGTTCTAACGTATCGCATCCTAAGAAACTCATGGTCACTTCATGTCCTATGTGAGTCTCCTACTTCATGCTCCACAGGGCTCTTCATACTTTAAACTCGTGTTTCAGGAAGCTGTGGTCAAGGGAGTCCCTACTTTATTATTATTATTTAATCAAAATTATTGTCTGTATCCAGCCTTTCGGCTATGGCAGACACCCGCCCACCAGTTTGTCTCCCCATCTCAGTCTTGCTCTTCTTTGATCATTCAACTTTCTTTTTCCTCGCCCACTGCGCAGGGCTTTTGGGCCATAAATGCCGACATCCTATTTTCATATTTGCTAGAAACCGTGGGATGGCCCTCAAAGCTTTGGGGTCTCCAAATAGCCGGCCTCCGGGCTCTCTTCTGTCCTCGACGGCGGCTCCGTGATGCCGGCCTTTCTAAGGTCCCAATATAGGACTTCCCGCTGCCTACGCCACTATTTCCCTCGGCTCTCAGCACCATTAACACTCTTCACTCTCTCGAGCTCGAGTTTTCAGTAAGTGTGCCCCTATCGCTGCACGGCCCACCTTGAGTTGGTAGTATCGTCCTGCCAGCTTTTTTGGGGCGGCTGCCACGGCCGGGTTCTGCTTCCATGGCCGTGCCTGATACGCCTGCGCCGTCTGTGCTACATTTCGGAGTGCCTGCTCCATCCACTCCTTCCTATAGTAGGCACCAACTGCCGCTGTCCGAGCTCTGCGGGTGTAGGCTATAGAAAGTTCCCTCAACTCCCCTCGCGGCGGCTTAGCCGCTGCTTTCTTTGCTGCTTAGTCGGCTTTCTCATTACCCTCCACCCCGCAGTGTCCAGGGACCCACTGAACCGTGACCTTCCGCCCTTGGCCCTCGAGGGCCTCTGCTGCTTCATGGGCTCGTAGCGCTAAACATTGGCCTGGGCCTATCC
This sequence comes from Pseudotulostoma volvatum, assembly GCA_019804575.2. Classification (NCBI taxonomy): domain Eukaryota; kingdom Fungi; phylum Ascomycota; class Eurotiomycetes; order Eurotiales; family Elaphomycetaceae; genus Pseudotulostoma; species Pseudotulostoma volvatum. The sequence goes on from JAHQZX020005564.1 coordinate 60,994, forward strand.
CCCGGTGCCGAACCCTCTCCATAGCCGCATGAGAGTCTAACAGGACTGTAACTGTCCCCCTGCCTCGGATCGTAAGGGCCAGCTCTAGGGCCCGGCACACCCCCACAAGCTCTACATCAAAAACCTCTTTCCCCACACCAAGGGGAAATTCTCGAGCTTGCCAGGCTCCTTGAGGACTTTGCCATGCGACTCCTGCTCCTGTACGTCCGTTTTCGAGTCGGGAGCCATTAGACCACAGGGCGGTCCCTTGGAAGGGCTCCCAGGCAGCTTGTATAGGCGTCTTCTGTAGGCAGAACTCTTATCCTACTCGGAACGTTCCTGCAGGTGTTCTTACGGTCTCCTCAAAGCCATCAGACGAATCAACAGCCAGTGTCTTGGTGAATCGTCGTGCCAGATGCTGTCCCAGTGACCTCGGTCGGCTGTTTGGCTCTGCCCACATCCGGTCCCCCGGCGGTTGTTCCCCAGGCTGAGCGTGTCGGTCCCCCTCTCTGAAAGCACCAGGGAGAATTTGTCCTGCTGGGTGGTCCCTAGGTAGGCTAAGCAGCCTTGAGGTATCCCAACTGTCAAGCCTCTAGTCCCTACTTTATGTGCTAGATGTATCGCGATGAACGACGCTTTGGGTTATAAAGAACACCGCTAAGTTCGGTATTTCCCTTTCTAGAGCTACTATTTGTTTAGTAGGTTGCCACTGGCCGATATAGATGAAGATAGGTCTCCCGCAGCGCTGGAGTGCTTCCCTGATACTGGGATGTGAATCTGGTGCTATAGGGCCTACTACAGTCGCATATAAAACCGGACCAGGTGTCAATTTTTTTCCTGATTAATAAGCAATATTAGTAGTAATACAATACACGAGATCATATCACATGACACACATCTTCTCGCTTAGTTTCCCTGCATGTATAGTAGAATTTCAGGGATTCTTGCAATAATCTCTGCAAATATTCCATTCCATCCTTTATTTTGTATACCCAATCAAGAATACTACCATAAAATTGTCAACATGCCTCGTTTAAGCAAGCGACAGGCTCGGTTTCAGCGCCGAAACGCAAGTTGCCAATCCTATCATCGAAACCAGACTCTGAGACTGAAACGAAAAAAAATTCGGAGGCTGAGTGATAACGCGGCACCAGCAGATGCAACTACAGGATCCCTGTGTAACGACCGTATTGAATTCATGACAACTACTAGCTATAGAGCGGTCTGTACTAGAACCCAAGTAGAACAGTAAATAAACCACCCGTGCGTCATGTGACCCACATCCGAGCCTGGGTCCGTCACACCTGCCTATAGTAGCTCACGTCGGTAACTGCATGCTTAAATAGCTGTATAAGAAAAATGGATCTATATCAGCAAGGACTTGCATATGGGTCTAGAGAATGGAAGAATCTCACATCACACCAGAAGGTATATCTTCCTGGTGATGAATGTAACGAGGCAGAGAAGTCACGTGTAAATATTTGACTAGTTCTAAATAGGAATAACATAGCACTGTTGGGGAGTAAAAAATTTTTCCCTCACCAAAATCAGGCGATCGATTCAATCCTACCTTGCCGGCCTCCTATAATAGAAATTAAATCGTAACTTTACTTATTGGCATATGCCCTCTAATTTCACGATTTCTCTGATGTGATTTAGCCATGTTGTAGTTATGGTGATTCAACTTTTGTGAATCAACTTCGGTGGTCCGCTTTTGAATGTCCCACCACGGTTTAAATACATGACAGCTCGGATATTTTAATATATTGTGGCATTTAATTTATGATAGTGAGCTCGCTATCCTCTCAGAAGCCGTCGAACTTCCGCTCCTGCCATTCTTCAATGCTAGAATTGTTACTACCGAGGCTTGTCGTATGAGATTGCTATGAAGTTTAGGAATGGAAAGGCTCCCAAACTGGGTCATTGAAAGGTTTCGTGAATACTGCTCTTCCGAAGGAATGGAGATAGCTTTGCTACCTGTCTGGGCTATACTGTATGGTATAGGATACGTTCGACTCCCAGGGATGGCTGAATGAGTACGCTATCCGATGAACCCAGTGGAGTGAGTGGTCTCCTATACATGCCCGGAAAATGCCAGTCGAGCTATCTCCTGCGCATGCGTTCCGATGATGCTAGTCAAGTGATCTCCCAATAATGCTAGTCGAGTTGGTCTCCATCTACCGCCGTTCCTAAAGATGCTGATCGGGTAGTCTCCTACCCGCACCGCCACTCGAAGATGTCAGTTTAGTAGTCTCCTGTATATGCTCCTGATGATCCCGGTTTAGCAGCCTTCTGTGCATGATATCTCCAAAGGTGCCGGTGAATAGCTTCCTGCGTATTTTACGGTCCGATACTTGCCTGCTAATAGGGTGATCTTCTGTGCGCAATATTACCATCTGATGCTTGATTGCCATGTTATTCAGTGAAGCTGTCTTACGCTGCTTTACTCCAGAGGATGCATACGAGTTCCTTCATGCCTTCTCGAACCAAAATTGTGTTTTTCCTCCCTGGTTAGCACAAGGCTGTTTCTTCTCTTTGCTTCGGGGGGGGGAGGATGCAGTCCATGTGCAGCTGCTGCTATTATCTCGAGTTGTCACTAGCAAGTCATATATTAATGTTATTAATGTTATTTTTCCGCGATCTCTGGGCTGATCATTCCCTACCAGATGATTTATTGACATTTTAATGAGCATTCCTCTCCATGGAGAATGTAAAGAAGCCATTCCGAACAGAACAACCGCACTGCGTTGAAATCCTATCCGGGCGGTATCCATGAAAAATTTAAATGTAAGGAAGGAAAGAAAAGGTGATGTGACGACCTTGGAGCTGTCTTTCTGCTATCATATACTGTCAGGGACCTCAACTTGACATGGTCACATGATAGGGTTCAACCCTATTACATGACACTGGATCTGTATAATTCTCTGCGTGGCACCAGAGAATTCCTTTCTTTCCCGTGCTTGGTTTCCTTTCGACACCTACCAATATAGTTGGTTACGGTCCCTCGCATTAAACCAAGCATCTCACACATGGAACCCCCAATTGAACTCTTGCTTAGAATTATTACATAGCACGCATTACACGGGATCATGATGCCCCTACAGACTAAGTCGTCTATCCCTGGGTCATATTTTAGAGACACCTCTGTCACTGCAAGCCACGAGACTGATAGCACAGAGGATGAATACGAACATCACATTAACGCTACCCCTAAAGTTTCGAGCGGAATCATGGAACCTAGAACCCCATTCCGGATCCCTGCTACTGTTCAAAAGACCGCTACTGCCAAGCCTTTACTGTTTCCACCCCCAAACATATCCCTAGCAGTTATGATCAGGCTGACATGGGTACCATCATGAGGGAAGTTGAAATATTAAAGCAGAAAGTGGAAGACTTGGATTGAGAGAGACACGAGCAACGTGCTTGGGTGGACAAATACAAGCGAACCGCCCGCGAAGCCTCTACTAAGGCACTGGCCCTGGAGGAACAACTGTTGCATGCTAATGAAGAAAAAGCTCACCTCCAGGAACTTAACCAACCCCCGGAAGAAGGGCCCGATCCCCGCGGTATGCGATTTGACAACCAGGATGACAACTGCGACTATCTTGCGTATCGTCGCCCTACCCCGCAGCCCGTTGCGGATGTCAAAACTACCGTCGTATCCATCACGGCTACCTGGCGCCCCCCGGGCCGTGGCCAACACCCAAACAAGCCATTGGGAGGAGAGCGCCCCGATCAGTATCCCCCTTGCAGGTCGACAGGAAGCTCACCATTGACTTTCCGATGTACCCGACAGAAGCGGACAAAGTCGGCTATGCCCTCTCCCAAATGGAGGATAAACTCTTTAAAACCATGCATAAAATGGCGGTACGCGATAGGGACAAGACGTTCGACGGGCTCATGGATGATGTGGAACATTACATGGGCATCCATCTTCAAATCGACAAAGCTAATCGAGAATTGACCTCTATCGCTCAAGGAAAGAATGAGTCTGTGGCTCAGTACTTTCACCATCTTTCGGACCTTTGGGACAAGGTTGATACTTCGGAGAGGGACCGAGTAAAAAAGTTTAAGCTTACCCTTCTCCCAGGTATTGCGAATTCACTATATGTTAAAGATTATGTTACGGTTCGCGAAGTACTTGATGACGCCCGCAAGATCGAAGAGGGTCGTATGGAAACTTTCTTCCACCATCCCCGTACTACTACGCGCTCGAATAAAACCACCGGGGCTATCCGGAATACTAGTACTATCGCAACCGCTGCAGTCAAAGCACCTCACCGCCCCAATGCGAAATTCGGACCGGTTGCCGTCAAGCCAGAAGGTTGGGTAAGTACATGGTTCGAACGACAGGCAAACCCTTCTAAGCTGTCTGAGGAGGATAAAACGACTTTATACAGACAAGGTCGTTGTTGGGCCTGTCGTGGGTTTGGGCACCGGTCCGTAGACTCTTGCTGCCCATTCTATACTCGCCGCACCAAGTTAGCGAATGAGATTAAGGCTGGAAATTTTGCGGAGGAAATTTCCGATAGCGAGCAGGAAAACGTGTAGTCACTGACCACAGTCGCGGTCAGGGACCTTCACCTGCAAAGGCTGGTCATGTTTTACCCAAAAAAAGTGTTGTAGCTTCTTATATATGTCTTCATTAGCAATTAGTCCCGATGCCGAAGCCCAGCTTAGGCAAGGCAGCCATATGGTCCTCTCCGTTTATGTAAATGGGAAAAAGACACGATCGCTACTTAACAGCGGAAGTGAAGCTGATATCATTGACCCGTCCCTTGCTCGCGCATTAGATCTCCCTATCTTCAAACTTAAGACACCAATCCCTCTAAGGCTAGCTGATGGGACCCTTTACCAGACACTCACTAAAGCAGCTTTGCTAAATTTATGCATTGGCGAGCATTCAGAAGAAGTTATGTGTTATTTGGCTCCTCTCCCGCGATGCAAGCTTGTCCGAGGAGATAACTGGCTACGCCAACATGACCCCATCATCAGCTAGATCCAACGAACTATTACATTTAACTCTGCCGAATGCTTTACGAAGGGATGCCTCCAGCCTGCCCGACCTTACACGAAGTACGCTATTGGTTCTAGAGTTGCCAAACGCCAGACAGTACAGAACACCTCCGGAATCCAAATCTCGACGGTCAGTGCCCGCGAATTTTATAATATGTCCTGCCACCGCACCACTTAGAAGACCACGAAATCAAACTTGTTGATGGATCTACACTCCCCATTTGCTCGTGGTTACAAAACCATGACCGAGCAAGAACTAGAGGCAGTCGAGAAGTATATCGACAAACAGCTTCAAGTTGGTAAGGGCTTTATCCGTCCAAGTTCTTCCCCGCCGTGGCACCGATTCTATTGGTTCGAAAGCCTAGAGGCGGTCTTAGGTTATGCGTTGATTACTGCGCCTTGGGTGAAATCACTATCAAGAACCGACATCCTATTCCTCTGATCAGTGAAACACTAAACCGGCTCACCAAGGCAAAGGTGTCTACTAAACTAGACGTTGTCCATGCGTTCAACCGCATTCGGATTAAGGAAGGCCAGGAATGGCTCACTGCATTTAACACACGATACGGCCAGTTTGAGTATCTTGTTATGCCTTTTGGGTTATGCAACGCCCCTGGCACATTCCAGAGCTACATTAATAAATCGGTTCTTGATTATCTGGACATATTCTGTACCGCATACCTTGACGATGTGCTTATATACAGCAAGACGGTTGAGGAACATACCGAACATGTGTTGAAAGTCCTCCGGCGGCTTCATGAGCGTGGTCTACAGCTAGATATTGACAAGTGTGAATTTAGTGTTACACGCGTTAAATACCTGGGTTTATTGTCACTACTGATGGTATCCGGATGGACCCCAACAAGGTCGAAGCTATTTGTAACTGGGAGACCCCTAAATCGGTCAAGGACATACAAGCATTCAATGGTCTCTATGGCTTTTATCGCCAGTTCATCGCCAGCTTCTCACAGATCACTAGGGCCCTCAACGAGCTTACCTCTGGTAGTGAGACTCTGACTACTCGTTCTGGAAAACGCAAAGTACGCTACCGGCCCTTCGAACGGACTCCAGCATGTGAGAAGGCCTTTCACGACGTGCAGAGCGCATTCAGACCATCGCAATCTGGAACACTTTATGACAACTAAACAACTTAACCGCCGGCAAGCCCGCTGGGCCGAGTTTCTTTCGGAATTCAATTTCAAAATCATGTATCGCCCTGGCAAGCAGGGTGAAAAACCCGATATTCTAACTAGACGTTCACAAGACCTCCCAAATGGGTTTAACGATGACCGTGAGAAAGCGCGATTCTAGATTCTCCTCTGCGGTGAGCAACTTGATGATGATATTCGTAAGGCGTTATGCGCTACCTTTGGTATCAATGAACTTAGGCCAGCCGAGCAGGTCATGGTTGAAGCCACTGTTCCACTACCACGGGGACCTGTAGACGATATTTCCAATGACTCCGGACCCAGTGACACCCATCAGCCTTAGACATTCCAAATATTGCAATGATATCTGATAATGACGCAGAAAATCCAGGCCCACTAGAGACACTAATCCAACAAGCATATGAAAGTGACACGGTAGTTCAGGACATTATTGCTGCCTGATGTAAGATATCTATGGGCGACCTTACGGTCCGCGACAACCAGCTCTGGGTTAATGAACACCGCCTCTATGTCCCTGAGAGTGAGCCGCTGCGCCTACAAATCCTAGAACTTCACCACAAGGAACGCCTCGCTGGCCATCCGGGCCCAAAAGGTATGTATCGACCCCTTCCCCGGAACTATTTCTGTCCCGGTATGAAACAAGACTGTACTAAGTATGCCGACTTCTGTAGTACATGCCGTCGTTCCAAGGCCCGAAACGTGAAGAAGCAAGGGCTCTTAAAGCCGCTACCAATACCCCAGCGTCGCTGGGCTGATATATCAATCGACTATATTGAAGACCTCCCTCCCTAAGTGCACCCGACGCAGTCGCACATTTAAGCATATGCTTGTTGTTGTCGATCGGCTTACCAAAGAACGTGTCTTCGAGCCTATGGAAACAAAAGGCGTTGACGATTTAGTCGAAACTGTGCATCGGCGTGTATTCTATATCCACGGCTTACCTCGAGCGATAGTCTCTGATCGCGGCAGTGCCTTTGTTAGCTATTTCTGGCACCGCTACTGCTGCCGCTACGGTGTAAAAGTCAAATTATCTACCGCGCACCACCCTGAAATTGATGGTCAGACTGAAAATGCCAACAAGATGCTAAAAAAATACCTCCGTGCATTTATCAACTTCGCACAGGATGACTGGGTAGACTATGCCCCTGATGCTGAACCACCTGGCACTTACGATGAGCCGTCGCACCCCGAAATGGAATCCGCCGACAAACTTGTGTCTCGCATTGAGGCTGTACGGGAATTTCTCCGAAACAAGCTAGCATGGTCTTCGGAATCCTACGAATGGCAAGCAAATATATACCGCGAACCACATCCGGAGTTTCGACTTGGTGACCGTGTGTATGTAGATGCCCAACATTTCAAGCTGCAGCGCGAAAGCCAGTCACTAGCGCCTAAGAATCTAGGCCCATGGGCCATTACGCGGATTCTTGACAATAAGGCATATGAACTTGCTTTACCGGAACACATGCTTGCAGCCGGTGTTACCCCGGTATTCCATTCCGTGGAAGTTACATTTGGCCTCGCAGGATGCCTATCCTGGCCAGCTTGAAGAGCTCTAAGACCCTATTATGGTCATGGGACCTGATGACACCGAGCCGCATCCCGAATGGGACGTTCAAGAAATAGTTGACTGCCGTATGACACGCAATAATGGCATACAATATCGTGCACTCTTCGAGGGTCCGTGGGGCGACTGGAACGCCAACCCTCCATGGCGGCCATGGTGGGACTTTCAAAATGCGCCCGCTTGAATATCACACTCATCACCCTAACAAACCTTTCGCTCCAGATTATTTTTCTTCACCCCGGGTTTAAATCCCATCCATTATATTGATCTACACTTCTCGCTATCGCAACTTGAACCTGTTATCTCTATTATGCATCTGTTTCTCCTACTTAGCTGGCTCTCTTATGTCTATTAGTCCAATTCTTGTATATAACTATATCTAGGTAGTCACGCTCGGAGGATCTCGCCGGGTTTAGGAGAGGGGTAGTGTCACCTCCTTTCGACACCTACCAATTAGTTGGTTATGGTCCCTCGCATATACCGCCCACCGATCCGAGTTAATAAGCGCACGAGCCGTGCTACTTCCATTCCTTCTCTAGTTGCTTTCTCCAAGTCTCTCTCTTTCCTTCTCTATACCTAGAGTTCTCATGTATCACGCCCTGTATAGCAATGCATTGTATTCAGTTTATTTGGGCTGTGTAGTGAGAGACTTTATCTACGGCGTGCACAGACCATGTTATGTAAAGAAAGGTGCATACATATGCATGTGGGGGCGCTGGCATCTTGATGGAACAATTACAAGACACACGCTGTCATTTGAAACGTGAAGGATATGATATTTCAATCATGTTTAATCTTACTTAGTTTATGCTAGTCTCTAGAGCATGCAATAACCAAAGTGCACAGATCAGCTGGCGGTGTTAGCAGGAAAATTGAGTAGGTTGACGTGTAAAACCTAAATTAGTATGCATTAGTCTCTGCGTAACATTTTCGGTGAACATTTTCCGTTCAACCGACCGTAACCCGATCGGGCCGATAAGCGTACTGAAGTATCGGGCGGGCGATCCTTGGGGATAAAATTTGCGGAAGGTAGCTCGCTGCTGAAGAGGGTGAAAATAGCAGCCCTGATCCCCTTCCTTTGCCATTCCATTGGACAAAAGATGCTGCGGCTTTTACAAGGCAGATAAATGAACATCGAGTACTAATTCTATTAGATACTAATATGTAGCTACAATATCATACATACATCTTGCCTTACACCTAATCAAACCTTTTCAGATGACTTTTTAGTGTAATAATACATTGCAATTTGAATTTCAAACCGTCATGGGGAGGGGGGTTTGTAGGATCCCACTTTTATGCTACACTTGCTTTTTTCCCACTGCCAACCGGTATGAAACAAAAGAAGACACCCTACGTAGCAGTTTTTGATCAAACTATAAGAACTGCCTTGTGGCCGGTCACAAATTGAATTGACATCTTTTTCTGAAAGTATAAGCCGAATGAAAGTTATTCACAAGTACCCCTCCTTCCAATATCAAGCCTTCTGCAGCATTAGGTCTCATTGAATTAAGATGGGCGCAAAGATGATGAGTTCGACAATCAGCCATGCTGGCACCTCCATCGCCGAAAAGCCCTCAGATATTCACAAGTACGTTTTATATTGGCCATTTTAACAGAAATCCTTTCTGAGTTGGGTACATGAATTTCGTTCTCAGTGCTAATGCCAAGTTGGCGATAATGGCATGGTTATATTTCCTGCTACATTTTTTTTTTATTAACTTCATCAGGATCGAAATATTCCACCTGCGTCATTTGTTATTTCCTTCCTGTTTTTATCGCTACATGAATTCTAATATGTAATTCGGTTGGAAATTAGGTGCACCATCAATCCGACCAGTCCTCTCACAAATTCTGAGGAAGATTTCAACGGCCTTGGCTCATGGACGACTCGGGACGATAATATTAATGCGAACGATCAACCCAGCTCTTGGCCCCCAGAGATACCGTCGGCTGAATCGCTCCTTAGCCCTAGCCATAGCAATAGTACTACCAATCCCCCAATGCTTCGAGTCTTTCTCAATGAGCCTATTAAATCACAAAGTTGGTCGCATGTTTCCGCCCAAGCCAAACAGACATCATAGCATGAATCTCGGCTGGCAGCAGCAGCAGGGCTTAGAGGAGCATCTTCTTGAATGGATGGGGAAAATGGGGAAAATGGTCGAGGTCAAATAGGTTTCCAGGATGGCGGGGATGTGACGTTTAGGAATGGTAGAGATTCTATGATACTTGGAATCGATTCCTTTAATCTCTGTGTTTTCTTCGCTTTTGTTGGACTCTTTCGGAATTCTCGATTATCTGCTACTGTGTATTATATTAGTAATACCTCGATGAAATTCGTTCCCTACAATGGTGCCAGTCATATGGGGATGTAGTAATACTGAAGAGTCGAAGAAGACTTAAGAATATATATGTTGCAAAAGACGAACATCGATCCAGTGCATGTACGTATTCCTACTAACTTCCAAATTGGAGCAGGACCGTGGACTTTACAGTACTAAGATCATAAGATACATCATAATTTTGATTAACGATAACAACAGTTGGGACTTCTCTCGGTGTGAGAGGCCTCTCTAACCTGTTAGTTATTCAAACCTTGCCTACTATTCTATGTAACATTATCTGTGATGACTTGGTACCTTGCTTAAGTCGCTATATGGACCGACGCCGATCTTTTGCAGTTCTAAGACTCAAGTGGTATGCATCCATATATATGATTGCCCGGGTTCTAGAGAACTTACTAGCTATTTTTAGCCTTCCGGATATATATAGTCATGCGTGAAAATCACGTGGCCCCAACAATCATTCGTATATTAGAACTCCACCGAAGGGATTTTCCCTTTTTACTTTCTTCTCTTTCTCTCTCTTGTCCTAGGAATCTAGTGATAGCACAGAATTCCATCTTCTTTCGCTTCTCCCACATCTGGTCTCATCCAATCAAGCCTGTGACAAGGGAGTCAGGTGGGACTTTTACTAACCAAATGTAAAAGTCCAGCGCATGCATCAGCAATATATCTTTATCTTGGAATACAGCCTTCCCACGACAGCTTACGAACAAGATACCAAACGCAGAGCGGTTGCCAAATCAGCTCAGCCTTACTCGGCAAGGGCGACACCGATGAACGGCCCATAATAAGCAAGGACATGGTGGCAAAACTTCCTCTCCATGGTGAAGGCATACAGCTAGAGCCTAGTTCCACGGTGACCAAGGATCCCGGTGACATTGAATCTCCTTGTAAAGTATGCAAGTTAGCTTTAGCCACACGCCAGTCACGTTAACAACGACACCCGTTGCCGGAATGCTTTATGGAGCGGAAACGAAGGCTCAAGGGACTGAGGGGAGGATAGTGTTATACCCAATGGGGTTATCCTTCTAGATTTGCTCCTACATAGCTACATGTAGTTCGGATAAACAAACATGCTCTGATCCCCTGAATCCTAGCATGTTATATCATACCATTCACCAGTGCGAGAATAGCTGTTGATTCGTTTGGCAAAAAAAGGCTGCACCGTTACTCGTAGAAGCTTCCGCTTCCAAATACGGGACGAAAACCACCAAAAAAAAAAAAAAACGCTTGTATGATAAAATAAAATGGCAAGGTCTCAGCTCGCCCGATTATATTATGTTGTTTAACCTGGGGTGAGAGGTTCTGCCTCGACCTCAATAATCTTGACGTAGTTAAAACCTTTAGGTTATGGATTGACTGAAAACCAAGGGCAGCGGTCTAAGCAAGTAGACCAGGCGAAGCTGCTTTACATTAGCTACAAGAACCTCGTTAAGGCTTTGCCAC